>JADRCH010000016.1:18363309-18374935 GCA_019843965.1 Rhynchomys soricoides
TATTATTATTATTATTATTATTATTATTATTATTATTATTATTATTATTAAAACAGGTCTCCTGGCTGAGGTATGCCTGGAACTCAGCAAGCTAGCCTGCTATTATAAGGAAAATTTACCAAATGTTTCTGCTGTTATTAGGAAAGTTTCTGACGCTAAGATTGATTACATATTCTGTTTTTGTTCTGTGCTCTTGGAAACCAATCATGATAAAAGTCAACAGGACTGTTTTGTTTAGTTACACACAATAAGCTTGGATCAGAACCAACCACCCAACAGCACACCTGCACCTGTGTATAAGCTTTTATGATATCAGCTACCCATGGGATGGACCTGAACATAAGAGAGACACCTGCACCAATATAAGAAACTATTTGGAATAAGACTTCCATTTTGGGTAGTAGTTCAGCAAAGTTTAAGTTCTCAAGACCTCCTTGGAAACTGACATCCCACTTGGCAAAAAGAGGCATATACATGGGTAACTATCATCTTGTTTGGCAAATTAAGACATGAATGTTAGACAAGACAACTCCCATCCTGGTTAGGACATGAATATTAGACAAGGCAAGTCCCCTGCCACAGTTGAATACCCCAACCAATGTACAACAAAGGCATGTTCCTAAGGAAATCCCCTATTCCTAAATCCAGAATGATGAAATAATGTACCACAGATGTTTGTGGATTTTGGGCTTAAAGACCTTGTAGTACCTTAACTTGGGTTCATGGTTCTGTCCCCGAGTCTGGGCTATGGTCCTGGTTGACCAGTCCTGGTGTGTATGCTCAATAAACTATCCTTGTCTGATCAAGACTGGTGTTTGTGTGGTTTGTGAGGCAATTCTTGGACCCTAACAATATATAGTCTTGTAGGTGATAGCACTGAAATTTTTTCCCACTTTGTTTCCATCCTCATGTTTGTACTGATATATCTTCGGGGTTTAAAACCTAATTTAGCAACTAACTTTTGGGACATTATTATATAGCTATTTGATTGATTCATTATAGTTCTGTTCTATTTGCGGGATTCATTTTGTAACCTCTCAAGTCCTTTCTGGAGCTAATACAATATGAATATGAAGGAAATAGAACCATCCCCACTATCCTGAGTTGAAATACTTTCTTCTTTAGTATATCATTGAGGTGTGAGCAATTTTGGAAGCTGGTTCTCAGTTACAACAGTGAACATGGTGGAAGTAGGAAGATAGGTCCATAGAACAAAAACATAAGTTAAGGTATTACTATTTCCCAATATCAGTTGCTAGGTGACAGTCAATATGCTGAGTTACAAAAAGCTTGAATTTGATGATCACACCTTGGTGCTATGTGGTTTAGCAGCTTTAAATGCTTGGGAAAAGAGAAAAGAATCAGTAAATAGGTCTGAGTCATTTACTAAAATTTTACAAGACCCAAAAGAAGCCTTCACTGATTTTTTGCAAAGGTTGACTTTGTCTGTAAATAGAGAAGTATCAGATTCAGAAGTCAGACAATATTAATAGAACCTTATGCTTTTGAAAATGCTAATTTGAAAAGGGAATGGATGATCAGGCTTTTAAATGCAAGATCAACACCAATTGGTGAATGGATTAGAAATGAGACTGATATTGTATCTCATGTTTATAATATTACTCTGAGAGAAGTAATTTTTAAAGTTTTAGAAAAATAAAAATATCACATGTTTTAATTGTGGTAAACCAGATCATTTGAAAAGCCATTGTTAGACCGGGCAGTGGTGGTGCACGCCTTTAATCCCAGCACTTGGGAGGCAGAGACAGGTGGATTTCTGAGTTCGAGGCCAGCCTGGTCTACAGAGTAAGTTCCAGGACAGCCAGGGCTATACAGAGAAACCCTGTCTTGAAAAACAAAAATAAAACAAAACAAAAGAAAACAAAGAAACAAACCAACCCCCCCCCAAAAAACAAAAAAAACAAAAAAAAAAAAGAAAAGAAAAGGAAGAAAGAAAAGCCATTAAAGGCAAGAAATAATGTTTTTCTTCTAGAGATAATCCAAAAAGAAGTCCCCAGCCTTCTGGAGTAATGCAGAAGGTGAGGCAAAGGCCACCATTGGTCTAATGAATGCAGATCAACAAGGGACAGGCAATGTAACCCTTTGCCATTGGGAAACACCTGAAGGATATTCCCATTGTCCCTGACATCAAATTTGATTTAATTGTTTCCTGTCAGCATCAGGGAAACTCATCCACAGAGCAATTAAAAGAATTAATGCCTGCTGTTTAAAAACAACTGGCTCACTGGGCAGTGGTGGCACACGCCTTTAATCCCAGCACTCGGGAGGCAGAGGGAGGCAGAGGCAGGTGGATTTCTGAGTTCGAGGCCAGCCTGGTCTACAGAGTGAGTTCTAGGACAGCCAGGGCTACACAGAGAAACCCTGTCTCAAAAAACCAATACAAACAAACAAACACAAAAACAACAACATGGCTGGGCTGGAGAGATGGCTTAGCAGTTAAGAGCAGTGACTGCTCTTCCAGAGGTCCTGAGTTTAATTCCCAGCAACCACATGGTGGCTCACAACCATCTCTAACAGGATCTGATGCCCTCTTCTGGTGTGTCTGATGACAGCTACAGTGTACTCGTCATATATATAAAATAAATAAATAAAATCTTAAAAAAAAAAAAACCATGGCTGTGAATGAAATCAAGGACAGAAAAGCTTCAGTAGATAAAATAAAACATTTAGGAAAGACAAGAAAACAAATATTTTGGCAAATTGTTATAAATGATCAGAGACCAAAGCTAAAAATACAATTAAATGGTATTGAAATTGAAGCTTTAGTAGACACAAGAGCATAGATGTAACAGTAATTTCACCAAAATCTTGGCATCCAGATTGATCTCTTCAGGAGGTAAATATTCAGCTTCTATGGATTAGAACCTTATCTCAGGTGAAACAAAGTACAAGATGTGTCAAGTATATAGAGCCAGAAGGACACATAGGAACATTAAAGTCATATGTGAATAATATAGACACAAATTTATGGTCATGTGATTTGTTACAACAATGAAAAACACAGATTAATAAACCATAAAACAAAGAATGCTTATGAGAAAAATATTAAAAGGTATTATGAAGAACTGCCACAGACTGTTCAGGCTGTACATAGCAGGACACAAAAAGTCTTCCAAAAATCACTGTACCTTTAAAATAGCTAACTGACAAACCTGTATGGGTAGAACAATGACCTATTACAGAAGAAAAATTAGAGGTACTAGGACAGCTGGTACAGGAGGAGCTAAATGGTCAACACATTAAGAATCTACCAGTACTTGGAATTCCCCTATGTTCATTTTAAAAAAGAAACCAGGAAAATTGAGGATGTTAACAGATTTAAGAACCATAAATAAGATGATTCAGTTACAGCCTGAAATCCTATTGCCTTCTTTATTACATAAGTCATAGTCTTTGATGGTAATTGATTTAAAAGATTGCTTTTCTACAATCCCTTTGCATGAGCAGGATAGGGAGAGCTTTGCATTTTCAGTACCTACTTATAACAATAAAGAGATGTCATCGGAAAGTCTTACCAGAAGGAATGTTACACAGTACTTCACTGTGCAAATACTTTGTATAATAGCCATTAAAAATAATTCACAAACAATTTTCTTAATATATAATTTACCATTATATGGATGATATCTTATTGGCTGAATCAGACACAGATACCTTAGAAAAAATGTTTGATGAAGTAAAAAGAATTTTGCCTTCCTGGGGATTACAAATTGCTCCTGAAAAAAATACACAGAGGAGATTCTATCAAATCTTCTAGGATGTAAGATAGATTTCCAGAAGGTTTGACCACAAAAGTACAAATTAGGAGAGATCCATTACAAAGTCTCAAGAATTTTTTAAAATTGCTGGGAGATATTAACTGGCTATGGGTCACAATTGGATTAACTATCAAGTGCTAAGTAATTTATTTCAAGCCTTACAAGGTAATAAGGATTTAAGTAGTCCAAGAAAATGATCAGCTGAGCCTGAGAGAGAGTTGGCTCTGGTAGAAAAGAAATCACAAGATGCAAGTGTGGATCTCTTGAATCCAAAGCTTGACTGTATTTTATTTTGCCTTCCACTCATTCTCCCACAGAAATTCTTATGCAGAGAAAAGATAACATCTTAGAATGGATATTTTTAGCATGAAAAGTTAAAAACTAAAGACCAATGTAGAAAAGGTTTTCTGAATTGATTCTGAAAGGAAAAATGAGACTTGTCAATAGCATGAATAGACTCAGCAAAATTATGATACCCTTTACTGAAGTGAAAACTGTCGGGAGCCAGGGCCTCCACACCACCCTTGGGAACCTGACCTTTATACAGCCTTAAGCAAGTTTCTGAGTTTGTACCACCTTAAAGCAGGTCTCTGAGAACCAGCTGTGTTTATGCAAGATTAGCTGTCCCTTGCATCTCCGGAGGACAGGCTGACTGAAAAATGTTCAGACACCAGACAGTAGTTGAGCCATAACAACGGGAGGGCCGCAAGCTTCCTCTCCCCCCTCTCCTTGCCTATGATTTTTGCTTTATAAAATCTGCTTGTGTGAATAAAAAATAGACCTTGATAAAACTTTGCTTGGTCTTGCTCCTCTCTCTCGCCCATTTTCCTTTCAGGCTTGGTCCCCCTTGACCCCACGAATAACTAGGGCCCGCGGGATGGGACAGGAAACTTAAGGGTTCTTTGGAAAGTCAGTCGGATGGTGTATTGCTGGGGCAAATAAGTCAAGGAATGTTTAGCTGAAGCAGAGACAGGTGAAAGGGTGTTCTGCTAAAGCAAGCGTGTGAAAGGACACGTGATGACGGGTTCGTCACTAATGACCTGCATGTATTGTCTGCCTTACATTGCATAGTTGAGCTGCATTTGTTGGGACTCCATAGAGAGAAATGCACCTAAAAACTTCTGGTGGTATGCTGCAGTTTCTTGCCGCTTCCTCGGACTCAGGCTGATTGGCAGAGTGATGTCAGCTAGGACAGACACATGTGCTGAGGTAAGACTCTTGGAGGACACATGATGTTTGGAGAGAAAATAGAAAGGACTTGATAGACAGTGAAGGAAGCTGAGCTTGGGTTGCTTAAAGAGCTAGCTGTGCAATGCTTGTTAGTCTCTCGTCTTCACTGATCTTTGCTTCACTGAGAGAGGCACAGATGAGAACTTCTGGAGTTCCTCCTGGTCCCTCCTGCTGACTCTTGCCAAGGCTGAGGCCTGGTTGTCACTGCTAGGTTGTGTCACCACTGTTGCTAACCAGACTCTACTGAACTGGACTGCTGGTGTTATCTGTGAAGTGTTTTTAAAAATATGCTTGAGCTGGGCAGTGGTGGCACAAGCCTTTAATCCCAGCACTTGGGAGGCAGAGACAGGTGGATTTCTGAGTTTGAGGCCAGCCTGGTCTACAGAGTGAGTTCCAGAGTGAGTTCCAGGACAGCCAGGGCTACACAGAGAAACCCTGTCTTGAAAAACCAAAAAAAAAAAAAAAAAGGACCATGTGTCTCTGGGAGATTATGAAATCCACAATGGGATAAACCTGGAACTTTATTACCAATAGACAGGAATTCTACCACCTTGCCCACCTCCCACCCTCATTTGATACTGGTGAGGATGCTCATTTTAAACAATTCTCATGAATAAAAATGTCAATGCTGCAAAATATAAATAAATAAATAAATAAATAAATAAATAAATAAGAAAAATAATATTTTCGAAGGGTAATTTACCAAAGCCACACTTGCCTTACTGGCATGACATAAAAAATGTGTTTTCTGAAACCACGTGTCTTAATCCCATGTTAGAATGTTAGATTGTAGATTGCCTTGTGGCCCACTTGGACATCTTAGACATCAGCTTTTGAGTTTTCTTAAATAAAAAGGATATTTTTGTTGTTTGGTATTAAAAACATAGCTAAGAGATTTAATTTTGTTTTTTTTTTTTTTGAGACAAGGTTTCTCTGTGTAGCCCTGGCTGTCCTAGAACTCACTCTGTAGACCAGGCTGACCTCGAACTCAGAAATCCGCCTGCCTCTGCCTCCCAAGTGCTGGGATTAAAGGCGTGCGCCACCACTGCCGGATGACTTAAAATGTTTTAAGTAAATTAAACTTGTTTTCTAAATCCCTAAGAGTTGGAGTGATTTAGAGATAAGATAAAATATTTGAGCAGGGTTGGTAGTCCCCCATCTTTAATCCCAGAAGAGATAGGCAGATCTCTATAAATTATTTGTTTTCTAAATGCTAGAGTTACGGTAAACCATGTGGTGGTGGCACACACCTTTAATCCCACCACCCAGGAACAAAACTCAAATATGGTTCCTACAGCATGTTTGCACACTAGAGAAATCACATACCATATTTACAAATGATGGAGTTTGAATATGATTGACCCATGGGAAATGACACTATTAGGCTGTGTGACCTTGTAGAAGTAGGTGTTGCCTTGTTGGAGGAATTGCATCACTGCGATGTCTTATGCTCAAACTCCACCCTGTACAGACAGAGTCTCTTCCTGGCTTCTTTTAGATCTGCCTGCATGCTACCATGCTTCCTGCCATGATGATAATGGACTGAACCTCTGAAAGTGTAAGTAAGCCCCAATTAAATGGTGTCCTTTATAAAGTTGCCTTAGTTATGGTGTCTCTTCACAGAAACAAAACCCTAATGAAGACAACAGATTATTATAAAAGCATGGGAAGAAAAAAAGAAAGAGAGACTAAGAGGAAGTCAGAAAGTTGGATGGAGAGACACAGGAAGTAGAAGGGAGGGACATTGAGTTGAGGGTTTTTGAGACATCCTGGAGAAGGAGAACTGGCCTTTTCCTTTTGGGACACCAACTGAAGAAGAAGGTCAGCTTGGTTCTTTCTCTGCCTCTATGAGCTAGCTGATTTTCACCCCAGCTTCTGGCTCCCTAGTATTTATTGGTAAAATCAAACGATTGAGATTTTGCTAAAAACAACAGTAGAGGCTCAGAAACTATAGACCAGCCTAGGCTATGTGAGACCTGCCTTAAAGCAGACAAACTAGAGCAGCTCTCTGGAGGTGGTTTTTTTCCTCCAGTTGATAAATATGTACCTTAGAAGCTCCCAAAGAGAGGCTGAGAAAAGTACAGAGGCAAAGATGCATCCGTGAGGTGACAACAGAGGATTACTGCCAGCCTGGAACCCCAAAAGGCCTTACCTTAAAGAAAAGAAATATCCTTCTCGGCTATTAAAAACAACAACTTCATGAAATCCACAGGCAAATGAATGGAACTTGAAAATATCATCCTGAGGTAACTCAGTCACAAAATAACAAACATGGTATGTACTCACTGATAAGTGGATATTAGCCCAAAAGTTCAGAATACCCAAGATTCAATTCACAGACCATAAGAAGAAGGAAGATCAAAATGTGGATGCTTCAGTGCTTCTTAGAAGGGTAAACAAAATACTCATAGGAGGAAATATGGAGACAAAGTGTGGAGCAGAGACTGAAGGAAAGGCCATCCAGAGACTGTCCCACTTGGGGATACATCTCATATATAGCCACCAAACCCAGACATTCTTGTGGATGCTGGGAAGTGCTTGCTGATGGAAGCATGATAAGCTATCTCCTGAGAGGCTCAGGCAGAGCCTGACAAATACTGAGGTGGATGCTCGAAGCCAACCACTGGACTAGAGGTGTTGGAGAAGGGACTGAAGGAGCTGAGGGGGCTTGCAGCCCCATGGAGGGAGCAACAGTGTCAACTGGCCAGACTGGCCAGAGCTCCCGGAGACTGGACCACTAACCAAAGAATACACATGGAGGGATCCATGGTGCTGGCTGTATATGTGGCAAAGGAGGGCCTTGTTGAACATCAGTGGGAGGAGAGGTCCTTGGGCCTGAGGGTGTTCTATGCCCCAGTGTAGGGGAATGCTAGGGAGGGAAGAGGGGAGTGGGTGGGTTAGTAGGGGAGCATCCTCATAGAGGCAGGGAGAGGGGGATGGGATAGGGGGTTTCCGAAGGGGAGACCTGGAAAAAGGAAAACATTTGAAATGTAAATAAAGTAAATATCCAATAAAAAAATTTTAAAAATAACTTTAAAAAAATATATATTAAAAAAAAAGAAAAGAAATATGAACCCATTCTCCAATGACCTGGTTTCTTAAGTACCTGTCAAAGTGTCCAACTTCACTCTGAAAGACATACTCAAAAGGTGAATAGCTCCGATCCAATCCTGTGTCTTGTGGTCACCCAGGCTGCCAGGAAAGTGCTACCTCAGGGAAGAAGCCTCCTACCAAAACTGATTGTTGAGGCAGGGCTCATTCCCAATTTGGTATTGTTCCTGAAGAAGGCACTTCTCCCCAGCTTAAAGTTTGATGCAGCATGGACTTTCAGAACAGACCAGAGCTGCTGTGAAAGGGAGTGCCATCCAGCCCAACTAAACTCCTGTCTTCCCCGAACCTGACTGTGTGTGAGCAGGCAGCGTGGGTCCTTAGTATTATACCAAGTGACGGCCCAAAATTCAGAGACAATATCATTTCCAACAATGCCATCCTGTGTTTGCCTCAAGCTTATTTTGACAAGCATGCCAATCAATCATGTTTTTCTGAATATCACATGGGTTTTGTCCAACCTATGCTGAAACAAGAATCCCATCCCTCTCAGACACCTCCTGGATCCTATCCTACCTCACTGAAGGATGATGCAATAAGCACATTCATCAGGTGACGACCATAGAGATTCTGTACAGGCTCATAGAGTTCATGATCAACTGGGATCTCAATGCCTTGACATATCAAGATCTCTGCACTACAAGAAACGATGCCACAGGAACAGATCAACAGACCCAGATGGCCACCAACGTTGGCATGCTGAAGGCATTAGGCCAGCTCCTGAAACACCCAAGGTCTTTTATCCAGAAGGAGACTGTCTGAACCATGAGCAACTTGGCCACTGGACCCAAAGAACACGGTCCAGCAGCTGATTGTGTGTGACCTGCTGCCTCTGTGGTAGTCCTGCCAAAGAATGCAGAATTCAGAGTCCTTAAAGAAGCTATGTGGACCACGACTAACTTGGTGATAGGGGCCTCTCAGGGCCAGTTGACTGTGCTTGTCCACTCAAGAGTCTTGGGGCCCCCACTGAATCTGCTTACTCCCCCAGACATGAAGGCCATTATCATCCTTGACATCATCCTTGACATTGTTTCTTACTTCCTTCAGGAGGCAGAAACACCACATGAGAAGGAAAGGCTGTGTCTTCTGATAGAGGAAGTCCGTGGCACTGAAGAAACGAGTCTTTACAGTTCCACCAGAACTGTCAAAGAGCCCTGAACGTGTTTGAGTAAACACCTTGGTGAAGAAGATGATGACAGTTTTCCCAGTCTGCGGCTGAGAGTGTGAATACATGAAGCACTTAAAAACTAGAGAGGCCTCTCATAACTTCACAAAAACCAAGCAGCAAAGGGAGAAAGGAAAAGCAAAAGAAAAGAACGACTTTCCCAAAACCAAAAACCAAAAATGAAATCTTCCTTTCACGTACTTCCCTTCCGGTTCTCTCTCTTCTCTCACTTTAGCCCATGTGGTGAAACTCCAGCCCAGGCTCGTTGCTTCTCTTGCTTTTTAAAACAAAACAAAAAACCTCAGATTTCTGCCTCAAGGCACTGCCGGGGCACCTTAGCAGGCCCTGAATTTTAAATGACTTTCAAGGGTGGAGGATTGGTTGAGCCTAGGAGACCATAGAACACCCGTGGGCTACTGATGGCTTCAGTAAGTTAGCCAAGTCACCTGGCAGGAATTGGAAGCCAGAGGGCTAGCTAAGTGTGCCTTTGACCAAGGTAGCCAGCACTTGTACCTTTGTCTGATGCTGGGTGGTATCTGTTCCCAGCATTCAGCTTGGGTTTGTGTGAGGATGCCCCTAAGTGTCTCTGAATGAATGAATACGAACTGTAAGTTTATTCTTACACTTCCCAAGCAACCCACTAACCAGCTCTTCTTGAAAACACATGGGTTTATTGATTCAGTTTCCAGTTTCATTGTCCTGCATCTCCTCCCTTAGCATCCTGCGCAAAGCCATTAGGTGACCAGGCTGTAGATGTCTCTGGGGGAAAAGTGTAAAAGCAATAACTTCATCTACCTAAAAGTCTTGAATGCCTTCTCCCACCACCTCCACCATATAAATCAGATGCTTTAGGGTTCTGGGTGGCAGAGCACCTGAGCAGCTCACAAAGCACTGGGGTTGAACTCCAGCACGACAAACACACACAAAAAACCTTCAGTGCAACAGCCAAGGCTTTCCTTCCCCCCCCCCCCGACCCCCCGCCAGGACCATCTACTTACTCTGTTCACACTGAGCTCACTGACAAGCTCTGCAGCGCTACAACCTTCTAGCAGATCAATCAACAGTGACAGTCCTACAGGGATCTGCACCAGCCGCCCTGACAAAGGCCAAAATACAAAGAAATAAGAAATTTTAAAGTTCTGACTCTTAAAGATAATCTTTAAAAGTGAGGAGAGGGGGAGAGAAAGAAAGATCAAAATATGGTCACTGAGATGTCTCCGGGTGAGGGGAACTTGCTGCCAGGCCTGAGAACCTGAGACCTGAGTTTGATCCCTTGGACCCACATGGTAGGACAGAACTGACTTTGGAAAGTTGTCTTCTGACCCCCACACAAATGTTGTGTGGCATGTGAGTGGTTCCCCCTTCCCCCTTCTTGGTGGAACACAATATACACATACAATATAAATAAATAATAAAACAAAATTTAAAATATGTGGAAGAAACTGCACGTGGTGATGTATACCTGTAATCACTGTGTTTGGGAAGCTGGATTGGAAATTTGAGGCTAGCTTGGTCTTAGTTGGGGTTACATTGCTGTGATGAAACACCATGACCAAAAAGCAAGTTGGGAAGGGAAGGGTTTACTTGGCTTACGCTTCCATGTTGCTGTTCATTATCAAAGGCAGTCAGGACAGGAACTCAGACAGGGCAGGAACCTAGAGGCAGGAGCCGAGACCTTGGAGGGGTGTTGCTCACTGGCTTGCTTCATATGACTTGCACAGCCTGTTTTCTTATAGAATCCAGGACCACCAAGCAGGGGGAAATCCACTCACAGTGTGTGTGTGTGTCCTACTCCATGACTAATTAAGAAAATGCCTTACAACCGGATCGCCTGAAGGTATTTCCTCACCTGAAGCTCCTGCTCTGAAAACTCTAGTGTGTCAAGTTGACACAAAACCAGCCAGTATACTTGGGCTACATACTGAGTCTGAGATTTGAGGCCTGCCTTGGTTACGTAGAATGATCTGGTCTTTTTAAAAAAAAAAAAAAAAAAAGGTTGCCGGGCAATGGTGGCGCATGCCTTTAATCCCAGCACTTGGGAGGCAGAGGCAGGCAGATTTCTGAGTTCGAGGCCAGCCTGGTCTACAGAGTGAGTTGCAGGACAGCCAGGGCTACACAGAGAAACCCTGTCTCGAAAAACCAAAAAAAAAAAAAAAAAAATTGTTTTTGGTCTTGAGATGTAGCTCAGTGATAGAGCAATTGCCTAGTGAGTATGGGACCTAGCACTAATGAGAGACAGGCTTGTATGTATGCCATTGTCTAAACTTACATTGTATCAATAGGCTTGTATGTATGCTATTGTCTAAACTTACATTGTATCAATAGGCTTGTATGTATGCCATTG
>JADRCH010000016.1:18374945-18436815 GCA_019843965.1 Rhynchomys soricoides
ATTGTCTAAACTTACATTGTATCAATAGGCTTGTATGTATGCCATTGTCTAAACTTACATTGTATCAATAGGGAAAAACTTCCTGGGAGTTATTCTTGTTTGGAGCCAGGCTGGTAGCAGTAAAGAAGGAGTTTCTTCTAAGTTATGCATGTATTTATATTTTAGTGCTGAGAATCATACCCAAGACCTCACACATGCTAGGCAAGTTTGGTTTACATGTGAGATCTGGACTAGTCAGGGCTACATAGTGAGACCTTGTATGGAAAGGCTAAATAAATACATTTTAAAAAATTAAGACAACAACAAGAAGCAAACAAAAAACATACAAAACAAAGTAGGGATGGCACTCAGCAGTTAGTGGCACAGTACTCGACTGATTGAAAAAGGTCTACCTCGATCCCCAGTACAGAAAAGGGGGAAGGCAAAAGAGGCATAAACAGAAACTTCATGAAAGAGAAAAAAATCTATATAGCTAATTGTTATGTTTTATAACTCGGTATAATTGCAGCGTAATTGCTGTGGTGGAATACCTTGGCCAGCACTGCCAAGATGTACCCTAGAGGAATCCCGCCATAAGACAGGCCTAGTATAAGGAAGAATTATTTTGAGGGGAGAAGAGAGGAGAGCGGGGACGTGGAAAAGGGCTAGAGGCAGAGAAGGGTGTGGGAACAAAAAGGGACAAAGAGAAGAAGAGAGGCCCACTGGAACACGTGGGAAGAGAGACAGAGAGAGACACAGAGACAGAGAGACACAGGGAGACAGAGACAGAGACAGAGCCTGGGGAGTGAGCAGTCCCTCTTTATATGCCGGGCTCGAACCTGGCAGGCAACTACATAACAGTGACTAGGTAGCTGTTGGGTGGAGACTAGTGGGGTTGTCTGTAAACCAACATTAATAAGAATACAAAAATATATTCAACATCAACTTTTTTTTAAGGCGTCTCCTTATATAGCTAGGGTTATGGAACTCACTATGTGGACCAGGTTGGCCTTGAACTTACAATAATCCTCCTGCCTCTGCCTTCTGAAAGTTATTACAGGAGTGCACTACCACAACTAGCTTGTAATTCTGTTTGTTTGTGATATAGGGTCTTGTTTGTAGGCGTAATGTTTTGTACACTGCGTCAAGTTTACCATTGTGTTATTCAAATGCTGATTTCTCTGCCCTCATATCTTGTTTTAATCTACACGCGGCATTGTAATGCTTATACCAATAATCTCCTGTCTCAAGTTCATGTGAACACTTCTTACCATATTCTGTGTCTTGTCAATAATTGCTGATCACCTAATGACCAGGCAGAATAGAGATTAAGGCAGGACATCCACCAACCAGAGGAAGGGGGAGGGGGGAGATTCAGATCAGGGAGGAGGATGGAGGATTAGGAGCCCTTTTTTTTTTTTTTTTTTTTTCGAGACAGGGTTTCTCTGTATAGCCCTGGCTGTTCTGGAACTCACTCTGTAGACCAGGCTAGCCTTGAACTCAGAAATCCACCTGTCTCTGCCTCCTAAGTGCTCGGATTAAAGGCATTCGCCACACCACTGCCTGGCCGGATTAGGAGCCTTAAGGAAGGGGTCCAGAGAGAGATAATGGAAACACACCTGAAGCCCAAAGAGTCAAATCAGTAATAATATGCAAATATCATGGGAGGGGCTGGGAGGGAGCCCTATTAGCATAAAAAGGAAAGCTCATTTAACTGTTCAGCTATTGAGGTACAGTTTTAAATAAATATTGCTTCTCTGAGTGATTATTGGGGACTAGCATAAAAAAGAAATACAGCTGCTGGATTAATTCACTGTAGCATTTATATTAAAGTTAATTCATTTACACTTGTTGTATATCCCTGGATATCCTCCAACTCACTATGTAGCCCAAGCTAGCACTAAACTAATGATACTCCCTCTGCCCCAGTCTTCCAAGTGTGATTTAGGCAGAAACCATCACACCTGGGGTTATTTTTTTAACTTTTTTTTTCCAGGCTCTGTATCCTAGGCTGGGCTGGAACTCCCTGAATAGCTAAGACTGATCTGGAACTTGCAGTGATTCTCCTACCTCTGTCACCTGTGTACTGAAACACACGGTACTACCATGCCCGGCTTTACTTGTCATAATCCAGTTTTAATTTTAAAAATATGGATTTTTTTTTTTTTTTTTTTTTTTAATTTGAGGGCAGTCTGGGAAGATGGTTCAGCCAGCCTTACAAGCATGAGAACCTGAGTTCAATCCCTAGAATTCAAGCAGAAAAGCCAGGGCATAATGAAATCCACCTGCTAGGGAGGGACAGCTGGCTTGCTGGAGTTACAGGCCAAGAGGCCTAGTATACTAGTGGTGTAGGTGTAACTCCATACGCACACAAAATAAAATGTAAAAACTGTTTCAATAAAAATAAAATTTGAAGCCAAGAAATAGTTGCACATGTCTTTATTCCTAGCACCGAGGAGGCAGCAGCAGACAGATCTCTGAGTTTGAAGTCAGCCTGGTCTACAGAGTGAGTTTCAGGACAGCCAAGGCTACACACAAAACCCTGTCTCAAAAAACCAAAAGTAAATAAATAAATGATAAAAATAAATAAAAATTTAAAATATTGAACTGGGGCAATAACTGTCAGTTTGATCCCCATGTAAAAATGTATGGAGTGGCACTCCCTAGCCCTCCCATACCCTAGCACTGGGGAAGCAGAGGGAAGAAAATCCTTGAGGTTAACTGGCCAGCCAGCCTCTAACCTGTGAGCTTCAGAGCTTCAGGTCAATGAGAGACCTCATCTCAAAAAACAAGGTGAATAGAAAGTAAGAAACAACATCCAAGGTTATCCTCTGGCCTCTGTACACACACACACACACACACACACATACAACCTGCACACACATGGAAAACACACACACATATTAAAAATAAGATAAAAATGAAAGGACTAGTGGTGGGCCCTTGTCTAGCATGTGCAAAACCCAGGCTTCAAACCCAAAGAATGAAAAGAAAAAAAAAAAAAACAGTAGAAGCACAGCCTGTGGAATGCACTGGAAGTTAGAGGCAACTCAGCTTGTTCGATAAGTGGCAGGTGATAGTGGGGTGGGAAGGAGAATGAGGAAGGCAGAGAGGGTGGAGCCAGGAGTAAGAAAGGCTGGTATAGCCAGGCAGTGGTGGTGCACGCCTTTGATCCCAGCACTCGGGAGGCAGAGGCAGGCAGATTTCTGAGTTCGAGGCCAGCCTGGTCTACAGAGTGAGTTCCAGGACAGCCAGGGCTACACTGTCTCGAAAAAACCAAAGGGAAAAAAAAAAAAAAAGGGTGGTATAAGCAGGTTTGCTGTTACTCACTATTATAGATAGGAAACACTGAAAAGCTTTAAGCAAGGTACTGAAATGATTTCAGAGTGATCCTCACAGCACAGTTGGAGGATGTGGGAGGCAGGAAGGTCAATCACGAACATTATGGTCTTAGTCTATGTGAGAGACACTAAGGGTTCAGTTTGTACATAATGAGCTATGTGGTTCAAATCAAGAGGTTTACCATAGATAGGAGAGTGGGCAGAATTCTAGTCTGCTTTCCTCTAGCCTCTTATCACCACTTAAGCATTGTCTGCCCACCCCCACCAGGATGTAAACTCCACAGAGCAAGGAGGTTAATTTTTGTTTCCGCTTCAATCCCCAGGGCCTCACAGTTCCTGGCACAGGATAGGTACCACATAATTATCTGTTGACTGCATGAAGTTTTGCTAGGAAAGAGAAATCTACACCTTAGTCTGTAGCAGTAGACGATAGACTATTTAACTCCATTTAAACTTTATATATCTTTTAAAATGTTTTAAAATTTTTATACCTGTATGTGTGGGTGGGTTCTTTGCATGTGTGTGAACGTGTATATAGAAGATGAAATTCAACCTTTAGTGTGGTCCCTCAGGTGTGTCCACCATGCTTTTGGAGATATTTGTCACTAGGACCTGGGCTCACTGATTAGTCTAGGCTGCTAGCCAGTGAGCCCCGGAAATCTGCCAGTCTGTACAGCCTTAGCACTTTCATTACAAGTGTGTGTCACCATGACCAGACTTTTTGTTTCTGTTTTTCAAGATAGGGTTTCTCTGTGTAGCCCTGGCTGTCCTAGAACCCTCTATGTAGACCAGGATAGCTTTGAATAAGACCCACCTGCCTCTGCCTTCAAATGCTAGGATTAAAGACATGCATTGCCACACCTGGCCTCATACCCAGCCTCTTCGATGCCAGGGAACAAACTCAGGCCCTTATGCTTGTGTAGCAAGCACTTGGCACCAAGTGATCTATCTCTTCAACATTTTCATATATATTCCTGATTTCCCCCCTGGCTTAGACTCCAGTATGGTGTTATAGCAATGGAATGGCCTCATTGGGGCCACCACCCTCACTTCAGTGTGAATTAGCCTTCCCTGCCCCTTTTATCTGTCCCATCTGCTTCCTGGCTACCTGTGCTTTCAAACTCTAGATAACTTGCTTTCCCAGGTTCCCTTGAGGTCCTTGGCTAGCTACATGCTTAGGTTGTTTGTTTTTGGTTTTTTCCTAATCTTTTTGTTGTTGTCGTTATGTAGTTGAACCCAGGACCTTGTACATGCCAGATGAGTCTTAACACTGAGTTAAATCTGCAGTCCAGTTTGCGCATGATTAGTCTGCCTTTGCCCCTTGACCCATTCCTTACCCTACTCCACTCTGTTCTTTATAAAGGCTGACCTGGAAAAACAATTCACCTGGGCTCAATTGGTCTTAGGTGTCCTTTTGGGTTCAGTGTCAGGTACTGTAGGAGAGTTGAAAAGAGAAAGTATGTGTGCCTCTAAGATCTTGTTGGTCCTTCCTCTCTTAGAGCTAACACCACACTGGTAAGTGTCTCATGTCTTTGGCCTTTCAGGCTGATGATTGATAGTGGCTTCCAAGCAGACTTAGGGCAGTTCACAATTCCTTGTCAGTTTCCCTATCTCTGTACATTGTTTTTCTTTAGTTACACATTTTGAGTGGTCCTTCTGTTTCCTGCTGCTCTTGGCTGATACAAAAGCAGAAAATATACATTTTTTTTTCTTTTTAAGAGAAACAATTTTATAGAATGTAGTTCAATAGTTCTGTAAACACAAGAGAAGTGTATCTTTTTGTTAATTAAATGTTTCCAAGTCACCCACTCATCTGTTATACAATGTTGCACACATCAGTTACTTAACCATTTACTGTGTTTACAATTTATCACAAAAAAGATTATAGTAAACATTGTTGAGCATGTAGGTTTTGTGTGTTTTTTTGTTTGTTTTTTGAGATGAGTTTCTCTTTGTAGCCATGGCTGTTCTGGAACTTGCTCTGTAGACCAGGCTGGCCTGGAACTCAGAAATCTGCCTGCCTCTGCCTCCCAAATTTTGGGATTAAAGGCCTGCACCACCACTGCCAAGCTTGGGACCCACATTTTTATTAAAGCTCTTTGAATTGCTTTTAAAAGATTATGCTAATTTGCCTTGCCATCATTCTCTCTGAATGTAGCAATTGCATCATGGATGAGCACTGGAAAGTACGTCTATGTTTTACTAATGTACTAGGTAATCTTATCATTTGACAAGTCATGTGTATCACTTTGTTTTTGTGACATAATATATAGTTCTGGCTGGTCTGAAACTTTCTCATACTTGTGGAGCTTCTCCTGCTTCCAATTCCCAAGTGCCGGGGTTACAGGGATATGCCACCACACCCAGCTTATTTGTCTGTGATAGTCATACCAATCCTAAAGTATTTAGAGTCTTGGGTTATCTAGTATGCATAAAGCCCTGGGAGACCCTAGGTTCAAACACCAGTACTATAGAAAGAAGGAAGGGAATTAGGGGGAAAGGACCAGGAGGCCAAGGAGGAAAATATATGTTTAAGACCAGCTTGAACTGTATCTAGATTATTCCTCAAAAACAAAACTCAAGGGGCTAGGAATATAGCTCAGCTAGTATAACTCTTACCTAGCATCTATGAGGCCTGAGTTTGGTCTCCAAAACACTGCATAAATTGGGTGTGGTGGTACATACCTGTAATCTTAGCTTTGAGAGGTAAAGGGAAGATGATAAGGAGTTCAAAGCCAGGCTGAGCTACAGAGTTAGGTTCCAGGACAGCCTGAGAAAAGACAGATCCTGTGTCAAAAATCAAACAGTGGAAAGATAACTCAGTAGGGGGATGGCTTAGTAGTAAGAGCACCTGCTGCTCCTCCAGAGGAACCAAGTTCCATGCTCCAATTGGTTCCCAGGATCCACATCAGGAAGCTTACAACCACCTGTCACTCTCAGCTTCAGGGTCATCTAGTAGCCCACGTCTCCGTACACTATCTTCTGGACCCTGAGGACAGCTACCCAAATATGGCATATACTCACACAACACATAAAGAAAATCTTAAAATTTAACCAAAAAATGAAGTCATTTTTGCACCCTAGTTTAAAGTGCATGTTTTTCTTTTTCCTTTTTAACTCTTTGATAATTTTTTCTCTACACAAAACTCTATAGTCTAGTGAAAAAATTGTAGTTAATAATCAGAGAAGCAATGCCCAATTGTCATTGTATAAACAGCTGGAATACACTGTTTTCCCTGCCTCATTGTTCTGAATCGACCAAACGTCCAATTCTTAGGAAGAAAGGGCCGAAGCCTACAACTTCATTGAGTAAGAGATAACAGGAAAATCCACTTCACACTGTATTGCCGACACAGGTCAAGCTCCAGTGGTTTGTTCAGGTCTGTGAGGTCTAGAGTTCGGTCCGACTCACTTGTGCTTTCAGTCCCCCCCTGACTATCCAGATAGGCTCTCCTGCTGTTCTACAGGAGTGCTGGGCTCTGGCCAAATAGCCCTCTTGGTGGGTATTCTGAATCTTTGTACTATCTGTCCCCTTTACCTGGGACAGTCTCCTTACCATGGCCATTTTTTATTGTTAAAATACACTTCAAAGACCTAATTCCAATACCCTTTTCTAAATCTGAATTCTTTGAAGCCTCACAAATACATAGACTCACAGTAGGTGTGCATGTGCAATATCTGTATGCAGATAACTGGACAGATTCACATGTGTATGGTGTGTGACAATGTGGGCAAGTTTGTAGTGTGGCATGCATGTGGGGGTCAAAGGACAACCTCGGGTATTGTTTTCTCACCGCCCTTCTGCATTTGAGATGGGATCTCTTGTAGGTTTTCTGCTGTTTGCCAGGGTAGGTGGCCCCTGAGCTTCCAAGGATTCTCTTCTGCTTCTCACCTCCCCATAGGATGGTTAGGATTACAAATATTGATCCTATGTGCCTGGGTCATGCAGCTTCTGGGAAATCAAACTCAAGTCTTCATACTTGTACTCACCTGTACCCCCAGAGCTAGCTCTCTGCCCCTCAACATGGCCTTTACTTATTTTATTGATTTTTCAAGACAGGGTTTCTCTGTGTAGCCCTGGCTCTCCTGGAACCCACTCTGTAGACCAACTCAGAGATCCACCTGCCTCTGCCTCTGCCTCTCAGGTGCTGGGATTAAAGGCATGGGCCACCATTGCCTGGCTAAGATTAATTTTAATTATGTGTGTGTATACACATGCACACAAACACTAGTGCCTAAAAAGGTCAGAAGCAAGCTGCTTGACGTGAGTGCTGGGAATCAAACGCAGGTCTTCTGTAAGAGCAGCCTACACGCTTAACCACTGAGCCATCTCTCCAGCCCCTCAACATGGTTTAAATAAACTCCAATTTATTTAACACTTTAATTTAGGGCATTTTGTTCACAGGTGTATCATATTATTGGGGTGAAGGAGGGATAAATGGGATGGATGATAATCAGGGAATGGAGACTAATTTTCTGGAAGGGAAAGGGCTTTTTTTTTCCAAGAAGTTTAGGAATAGGGCTGGTAAGATGGCTCAGTGGGCAACTTGCTGCCAAGCCTTATGACCCAAGTTCAATCTCTGGGACTCACATGGTGGAAGCAGAACACTGACTCTCCGGAGCTGCCGTTTGACCTCCAATTATAAACAGGAATGCACACAAAACAAGCTGGGACTACAGATATCTAGGGGGAAAAAAAAAGTGCCTCACAAACTTCTACAGATAATATCAGCTATGCTGGGTATGCCATTTTTTCTATTAAGTGGTATAGGATTTGTTCTTTTTTTTTTTTGGAGGTGGCAGCAGGGCAAGTCTCCTGTAGCTCAAGCTGGTCACAAAGCGGATATATATATATATCTATAGATATATAGATATATATATATATCTTCAAGACAAGCCTTAAAATCCTATCTTGTCTTCTATCTCGGGTAGAATGCGGAGATTCATGCCACCATAGTATGGGAGTTTGAACCAACTGTAGCTAAAGTTTAAAGACAGGCAAATTACCTGTCTGTGAATACTATCTAGGGTCATCCTGGTAGCTCATCTGTGGAAACATGCATGCCTCCCCAACTTAAATAAAAGGTCCTGCCAGACATAGTGGTGCACACCTTCAATCCCAGCACCATAAAAGCAGAGGTTCAAAGGCAACCTGGTCTACAGAGCGAGTCCTAGGATAGCCAGAGCTACATAGAGAAACCCTGCCTCAAATAAATAAATAAAATCCCTCCTTTCTTGGGTTTTAAGGCAATCTTTCAATGTGTAATGCCAGCTGGTCTTGAACTCAAGATCTTCTAGCCTCATTCTCCCAACAGCTAGGATTACACACATGCACTACCACACGGGACAAATATTTCTATCTTTATTCACCCTTTAAATCTTGTTAGACAAAATGCCTTTTCCTTGGACTTTCTCCTTCCACTTCCCATCTTTCTGGGATATAAACTCTAAATTATTCTATCTGCCTTTGGCTCCTTTACTTGAGCTCTCGCTCTCAAATTGGAAAAACCGAAACAAACATTTCTTTTTACTCCTCCTTAAGATATAGAGGCCTAGTTTTCCCTCCCTCTCCCTGCCAAACTTCTGGAATCATTTTTCTTAACTGCCTTCATTACTTCATCACTAACACACTCCTCATCCAAGTGTTCGGTTCCGTCAGGTCCTGGCACACAGATTCAGGTCCCAGCTGAATGTCAGTTCCGGCCCTTTTGCAAATGTGGGCTCTTTCCTGGTTTCTTCAGAAGGAGTTTGTTCATCTTAGCAATCTTGCCTGGCACCAGAACTAGCCTGCCAGTTCCCACACTCCGACCCTGCTGCCTTAATATTGTGTACCCAGGTACTCCAGGTTCTTGGAAAGTCAACCTCATAATTTTTTGTCCGCCTCTCCGAGTTCTTGCCCTGGAGTCATAGCTTTCTTGGTAAGCCCGCGAACTGCCAGTCCACCCTGAGAGGTTATCAGCCCCCTCCTCCCATTCCACTCTCCGAGCGTCCCTTGGCTCCCCCAGAGGCAACATGTCTGAGCGTCCCGCGCCTGCAAGCATGTCGTTATATCCTGCGATGATGAGCCATTTAAGGCCCACCTGAGTACCCAGGCCCACTCCATTCCTGCTTCCTTTCACTTAACAGTGGTGACTAGGCCCGGCTCGCCCAGGTCTAGCAAAGACATCTTCCGAGCTCCTGAGGCACTCGGCGTCTGGTCGGCCCGCAGCCACGAAGGTACAACTCGTCCTTCAAGCAGACGGCCTGGGCCGCACCGAGGCCTCAGAGGCGCGTCAGAGCCTCGCAGGCCCAGGCAGCCGGGAGAGGCCGCGCGGAGGGCGGCAGGAGCCAACCCAGGTCGGAGTCCGGGTCGGTGGAGCTCATCGCTGCGCCGTCCCCGCCCCTCCCCGCAGTCGGCGTAGCCAGGGTCGCGCCAGCCTCAGGCGGGAGGCGGAAGGCGCGGGGCCGGGCCGGGCCGGGCCGGGTCGGGGCAGCTCAGCCGCACCGCCCTGGCCGGTGCCCAGGCCCGAGTCGCCTTCCGCCCGCCCTTCCCACCCGCGGCCTCAGCCAGGTCCCGCCGCCAGCCCGGTTCCCGCCCCCGCTCCGCCCCCGGAGCCGCAGCCCCGCCCGCCACCGCCGTCGCCATGTTGTGGCTCCCGCAGCCGGCGCTGGGGACGCGCGCGGCCGAGCCCGGGGCCTGCCGCTGCCGCCGCCGTCGCCGCCGCCGCCGCCAGGTAAGCGCCCCCCGCCGCCCGGACAGAGCGAGGCCACCACCGGGGCCGCTCCAGCTCGGGCAGGGGAATCTGAGGAGAGCGGGCTCTGCCCGCGCCGCGGCCCGGCCCTGCAGCCTGGTGGACCCTGCCCGCCGCCCCAGGCGGCAGCCACTTCCCCCGACCGCCGCCAGGCGGGCCCTGGCCACCACCCTACCCCGCCCCCGGCCCAGACCCCTTCCGCCGCCGCTGCCGCCCGCCGATCCGGGGCGGCCCGGGCACTCCGCTGTCGTCCCGCGCGCGACAGGCGGCCGCCCGCCGAGCCCCCGGCCCGGACAAGGATAACGGTGCACTTCACTCGGCTGGGACGCCCTGTCAGCTCCACGGTCCCCGCCGCTCGAGAACCTGGCACCGTCACCGGGCAGAAGCTTGGAACGTCGGCCCTCCTCGGCGCCCCCCAGTCTCCCCTCAGCCTCGCCCAAGTTCTGACCCCGGGGGATCCTTCTCTCGGGGCAGACAGGTCTTCCCCCTCCAGAGTTGGGGTTCTTAGGGGGGTGACCAGGGCTGTTGATCAGGGTTGAATTTATTTCTCTGTGGGGACTCTTCCTGCCAACCGAGGGGCTAGGGGGGAAAGGCTCCGTGTGACCCGGGGGGAGGACAGGAGAGCGTCTGCTGGACAGATGGCCTCCTGGCCTTGAATCAGCTTTTGTGAGGGGGAGGGGTCCTTATGACCTTAGGTATGCTTGCTCTTGGGAACCGTAGGATTATTGGAGGTGGTCAAGGATTTTTAACTATTTTTTTATGAACAGGCCAGAGATGACATTAAAAGTCCAGGGTTGGAATAACCTATAGGCCCATCCAGGGAGCATGTTTTGTATTCAGGACAAGCCTAGATAGTTTCTGCTTTAGGAGAGTGGCACTTGGGTGGGTAAAATGGGTTTGGACCAGGGTTTGCTGTGGCCTGTGTTCGTGGAGGAGCTAGAGTGTGCTTGTGTCAGGTGTACACTGGCCGAGCACACAATGTGCTTACCCTGATGGGTGCTGAGTGGGATTTCAGAAGTCTGTTTGCTAAACTGACAGGTACATTACACTGTGAAAGAGAAAGGAAGCCTGGTGCTCTTTTTTTTTTTAAAAAAAACCAAAAAAACAAAAAAACAAAAAACAACAACAAAACATTTCTACTGCTCCACTGAAGATGGCTTTGGTTCATTACCCCTCCCCCATCTCCACTTTTAACCAGGATGGCCTCCAAGCTCCATCTTAAACTTCCCCAGTAGTTGGGACTTCAGGCAACCGTGCCTGACTGTAAACATTTTTTTTTTTTCTGAGTATCTGTAGTATGTGCCATGACAACTAGGTTTTAGAGATACTATGTCAACCAGAAAGACACCTCTATTTTAGTGTTGGAGATCTTGGCTTAGAGACAAAGTCCAGTAATAAAATATTTGTCAACAAATGTATGTTTTCCATGTGGCGAGCAATGAAAAATAACTGCCCTTGTAGAGTTTTTCTTCTAATGTGTGGGAAGACAATAAGTACAGTGTCTAATAAACATGTATGTTACAAAGCACCAAATACTGAGGGGGAAAGGGGAAAAGAAAGAGAATCTGAGATAAGGGGGTGGGTGGCAGTTTTTTTGTTTTATTCTTTGTATATGCAGTTTAACTTTGTCTTTCTGACTGGCCTATCTAGATCTTCCTGCCTCAGCCTCTTGAATGCTGGAATAACTAGACACCAGTACTCTTGGGCTCAGTGAGGATTTAGTTAATATTACAATGGCAGAGGCCCTAAGAAGGGCTCTGTGTGTGAGTGCGCGCTCTCTCTCTCTGTGTCTCTCTCTGTGTGTGTGTGTGTGTGTGTGTGTGTGTGTGTGTGATGTTGGTTTGTTTTTGCAGTGGGGGAAAATCAATCCTCCAGCCTTACCCTCTTGCTAAGCACAGACTCTGCCTTTGAGTCCTAGCACCAGATGAGTTTTTAGAACAATACTCTGAAGGAAATGGCAGTATAAAATTTATAAATTCTGATGAGTTCAAGGGGGGGGGTGTGGAAAGAGAATGATTTGAATTGGGGGCTCAGGGAAGCCTTCCCTGAAGAAGCAACATACATTAGGTCACGACCCAAAGAAGGCTTAGGCGGTAACCATGTGGGGAACAGAACTCAGTTTGGCAACTTGGAGGAAGTGAAAGAGGTTTGTGGGGCTCGAGGAAGAAAGAGAGGGGAGAGGGGAGATAAAAGTGTGGAGAGCTGGGCCTGTTTGACCCCCCCAGGCCTGGGGGGGAGGGGGGCACTTTACTTCTTTAGTTTGAGTTGTAGCTTAGGGTAATTAGGAGTATTTGCATTTTATAAGGCCTCTGGCCCCAGCTCTGTTTTGGCTTAGATAAGGCAAGGATTTCTTCTCTGTTTAAAAGATCTCAAGTATAGGGCACATCCTGTCCTCTGTAAGGTCTGTCTTTATACAGCTTTTAGGAAGGGAAAATGAAGTAGCATTTTTGAGTGTGTGCTGGGTGGGAGAACCCATGGGAATGGTTTTTGTATATATTACCTAACTACTGTGGACCCTAGGAGACAAAGTTCTCATGTCCATCTTACTAGGAAACAAGCCCAGAGGGTGAGACGATATATCCACAGTGCAATTGTAACATGGCCTAATTTAAACCTGGCCCACCGGATTCCAGTGCTCTATGGCTTCGGAGTCACACTACAGGACTTTATTTCTTTTAAAATTTATTTTTATTTTAGGTGCACTAGTGTTTTATTTGCATGTATGTCTGTGTGAGGGTGTCAGCTCTTAGAGTTAAAAGATGTGTTGTGAGCTGCCATGTGGGTGCTGGGAATTAAACCCAGGTCCTTTGGAAGAACAGTCAGTACTCTTACCTACTGAGCTGTCTCCAACCCCAGGACTTTACATTTTACTACTAACACTTGTTAACCATAGGCTTAAACCAGCTAACCTTCCTATGCTCCAGTTTCTTCATCTTCAATGCAAGTATGTATTTCACTGACTTATGCAGATCAAATTGAGCTATAGAATGCACTTGTTCAAATATTAGTTACCATATTTTTTTTTAAATGCTGCTTCTTAGCTATATTGTGATTGTTTTGGAAAAGATTAAATAGATAAATCAGTTTTGTTTTGAGACAGGTTTTCTTGGTGTAGCTCTGGCTGGCCTCAAACTCAAGAGATCTGACTGCCTCTACCTCCCGAGTGCTGTGATTAAAGTTGAGCACCACCACACCTTGTGATAATTCAATTATTGAATTTTGTGTAACTAGCTCCTTTTTTTTTTCTTTCCTGTTAATGTCAATGCTGTGCTCCATAAGATCAATTATCGTTTTTAGATTTTTTTATTGTATGTATATGAGTGCACTGTCGGAGTCTTCAGACACACCAGAAGAAGGCATCAGATCCCATTACAGATGGTTGTGAGCCACGATGTGGTTGCTGGGAGTTGAACTCAGGACCTCTGGAAGAATAGTCAGTGCTCTTAACTACTGAACCCCAGCCCCCAAGATCAATCATTTAACATTGGTATCTCATTTTGTGTTGATATTATGCTAGAACTTATAAGGTGAGAACTGTTAGATACCATTTACTTTTCAGTAGAGTAGAGTGAATTATAATTTCTATTTAAATTCTCTGATACAGTGGTAGTTAATAAGCTATTGGGAACACGTTGTGGTAGCCCTGGCCTGTAATCCTAGCACCTGGAGGTAGAGGAAGGAAGAAGGAAAATCAGGAGCTCAGCTATGTACAGTGTTGGAAGCCAGCCTGTGATACATGAGGGTCTAAAAATGCTTGGGGGAAAGCGAAGGCTTCAGAGAAAAGGTGACTTCTGACCTGGGTCTTGGAGGAGGATTAAGAGTTTTGCAGGTTAGTAAGATTGGGAAGGACATTCTAGGAAAAGAGCCCTGGACATGAAAGCTTGCAGCTATTAGAGACCTTATTGTCTGGAGATAAGGCTGGAAAGCAGGGCTATATGAGAGACAGGTTAAGAAGTTTGTATTTTATTTGTAAGCTATGGAGAAGTGTCAGAGAGTAGTAGAGTACAGCACATGCATTCCATGATTGGTGGTGTAGCTGGAGAGCAACGATGTCTGTCAGCCCGGGTAGCTTTGTCTTCTCGGAACCTTGGTATCTGTTCCTAACTTTGAGACCAGAACTTGAATTTAGTAAGATTTTTAGCTGATTCAAGTCAGGGAGACTGACTCATTAAGAAAATGTGGAGGAGACGGGTGAGTAAACTGAAGTACTCACTGACCATGAAAATGGAACTGTAGGATGACAGATGTTTCTGTCCTCTGGCCAGCGTTCCCCCTCCCTTCCCCTTCTGCTTAGGACTAGGGCAGCTAATGAAGTCTCTCCTCAATTCCCATTTGCTTATCTCAGGCTTCATGGACACAAACCATCTTTCCACGTTAGCCTGTTTTGGAGCACTGCTCCATATAGTTGATAATAATTATTAGCAGACCGAACTTGTCGGCTGGATGGGATCCTATTCTTATAAAACTGAAGAAAGAGGAAGAATAACTTTTAAAAAATGAAATATTGACAAGTTCTGGGTTATACTAAGTTTGAGGCTATTCTAGCTGACATGAGAAATCTTTTCTTGGCCAAAAAAGAAAAGTAAATAAGTAAATTTTAGAAATACCATGAGAGAGTTTCTTCTAACTAGGCTAACAGAAAGTATATGCACATTCTACATGGTGTGGGTAGTTTTGGGCTATGTAGCAGTATGGGCATATGTGTTGGAGTTGTTTCCCAGGCTGTAGAATTTTTTTTTTTTTCCTTTTTAAAACTCTAAAAAACTAGGGCTGCAGAGAGGGCTCAGCAGTTAAGAACACTTACTGTTTTAGAAGAGGCCCTGAGCTCAGTCTCCTTGTCCGTATAAGATGAGATTCACAACACCTGTAACTCCAGCTCTAGCAGATCTGATGGGCTCTTCCAGGTATCTGAACTCAGGTGCACATGCCTACACTTAGACATATGAATATACATATATCACACATGCTTAAAATGAAATCTTTGTAAAAAAAAATCTCTATATACATGTAAAAATGAGATATGCAGATGCAATACAAAGGCAATAAAGCTTGCTGATAAATCCTATATTCAGAACTATCTAACATCTATCTGTCTGTCATCTATTAGTTTTTTTGAGACAGTTTTTCTGTGTGGCCCTGGCTGTCCTGGAACTTACTTTGTAGACCAGGCTAGCCTTGAACTACTCTTCCTGCCTCCCAAATGCTCAAGTGCTAGAATTACAGGCTTGGGCCACCACACCCAGCTTATTATTTGATATTTGTTTTGTTGTTATTTGCTGTGAACCTAGATCCTTTGTATGATAAACAGTGTTTTACCACTGAGTTTCATTTCCTAGCACTTTTGGTATTTGCATTAGATATTTTATTTACATCTCTATTTTTGTATGTATGTTTGTTTAACTTTCCCTTTTCTTATAAAAATAGGAACATTTTGAATGGTAAAGAATCCTGAAAATTGGTGTGTATGAAGTAGAATAGTTGCATATACCCGACACTCTTGTCTTTCTATTTATGGGCATCCAGTCTGGTGCTTGCTCTAGGAATGTAGGATGTAATATATTCATTAGATCATTACTCTTAAAGGTTTTTCTTTTTTCAGACAAATTTGCTTTTATTTTGACAGTAGAAAAGCATACTTTGATATAATTTATTCAATGCATAGTTTTATGCATCCCAGAGAAGTAAATGACTGTTTCAAGTTTGATGTTGCCATCAATGTTTGGATTATTTTACTGTATGACTTTAGTTAAGTCCTTTACTGTCTGCATTTCAGAATCTGCAGGTGTTATATCAAGAGGCAGTGGTAGCCCCTCATTCTGATTACATACTCCAGTAGACAAGACAGGATGTAATGTCTGTTTGGCTGTGAAGAGTCACAAGGTTGAATGAAGAGGAGTGAGTGTGTGCGCATGGCCAGGAGCCAAGTGACTCCCTGTCTCAAGTCAATACTCGTGTGAAGTACACATGGCTTTAGCCTCTATTTAGTTTTAAAACCTCCAAAGTTATTGGGGCTCCTGAAAGATTCTGATGCTTTAGAATGTTTGCTGACTTTTAATTTTTTGAGGAAGAGTATCACTACCTAGCCCTGGCTGTCCTAGAATTCATGTAGACCAGGCTGCCCTCACACTCAGAGATCTGTCTCTGCCTTCCACCTGCTGGGATAAAAGGCACAGGCTACTACATCTGGTTTTTATTTTTTTAAACTGAATTTTTTTTTGAGTAGTCTACAGATAGCCCTAAGGATCTTTCATAAAAAATAGATTCATCCAAAGGAGGCAAGGGCTGCACGAAGCCTAACTTGCATCCTGGTGTCCCCACCTGGGAGAACAGTTGTCTATGAGGAGTTGCCTCTGAGTAGAGTACGTAGTTTTTCAAGTTTATGCTTTGTATTTTTTCCTATCATTTGAATTTTATAAAGGCTTTAATATCTCATCTTCATAAAAAATAAGTACTCAGTAAGTCTGCTTTCATTTTAGAGACAAACTCTGAAGGTTGTGTAGCAAAAACTGAAACTGAGCTGTGTCCTTATAAAAGAAGTATGGGGTTGGAATTGACTGCATCTCCTGGGCTGCCCTGAAGGGAGGTACTGTTAGATGTGCATTGGGATGGCTTGCCTTGTCAGAGTCAGTGGTCGAGCACCTCGGGTTGGAATAGTCCTTGAACCTAGAGAGCCTGCTATATAAAGTGTGAGCCTAACTTGGGTCTCTTTTTGGGGGGGTGGGATTCATGGAGGTGGTGGTGGAGGATCTTATAGTCAAGTATATAGTCAATTCAAAATCATTCTGCTTCAGCCTCTTGAGTCCTGGGATTACAGATTAACCTGGAACTCTAAAAGCCCAAAACACCCCCCCCCCCGAATTATAGGCAAGTACCACTACATACAGCTACCCAGTTTGGATTCCTTCTTTCCTTCCTTTGTTTTTTTTTGGGTTTTGTTTGTTTGTTTGTTTGTTTGTTGTGGGTTTGTTTGTTTGTTTGTTTGTTTGTTTTTCGAGACAGGGTTTCTCTGTATAGCCCTGGCTGTCCTAGAACTCACTCTGTAGACCAGGCTGGCCTCGAACTCAGAAATCTGCCTGCTTCTGCCTCCCGAGTGCTGGGATTAAAGGCTTGCGCCACCACTGCCCGGCTCCTTCCTTTGTTTTTTGAGGCAGGGTTTCTCTGTATAGTTCTAGCTGTTCTGGAATTCTGGAGACAAACACTGAAGGCCTTGTGGAAGCCTGTAGACCAGCTGGCCTTGAGCTCAAGACCTACATGCCTCTGCCTCCTGAGTGCACTACCACCCCTGGCTTGAGTGCTTTCTTATCAAAGCTTCTAAAGAAATCAGTTTGTTTCTGGTGTGGCCTGCTTTCCACTATGGCCTGGGCTGTTTTCTGTTCGGACTCCTAGGCTCACTCACCTTTCCACACATCCACATGGATGATGCCAGAAGCCTTGGGTACAGAGTCTTGGACTGGAAGAGACTGCAAAGGAAGAGGGGTCTGTGTGTAAGTTTAGCATGCATTCCTAGGATTTCTTCCTTTCTCGAGGCTTTTAGGCTCTTTGGGTGAGGTGGGACTGTCTCTTCTTTGTGTCTTTGGATGCAGGATATGTTACCCACACTATCTGAGTGGGAGCCAGTGGAGTTGGTTGTGGCTTCATGTTTATACCCACGTTTGCTGAAGTTTACAGCATTTTCCTTTCTGCCAATTCAGTTTATCAAGTCAAAGGTGTTAACTTGTACAAGGCAAAGGGCAAAATGAGACTGTAGCAATCAATTTAGCAGATATGGGTTGGTTGTAACTACAACCCATCCTATGCCAAAGTCTGAAAACAAAGCTAAGTCCCAGCTTTGTCATTCCAGAGGGGAGAGAAGCCCAGGAGTGGGCACCAAGCAGCTGTTTAGATTGTTCTGGAAGGGCTCTCTGTCTTAGCCTTGTGTGTGTTTGTGTGTTTTGTTTTTGTTTTTGTTTTGAGACAGAGTCAATCTATATAGTCTTGGCTGGCCTGGAACTTGCTATGTAGACCAGGCTGGCCTCAAACTCAGAGATCCAGATCTGTCTGCCTCTGCTTCTTTGTGCTGGGATTAAAAACTTGTACCAGCAAGCCTGGTTATTTTTTTATTTTTTGAGACAGGGTCTCACATAGCCTGGGCTGGCCTCAAATCTCTCTGCAGTATATGCCAGTCTTGAATATTTGATTCTCTTGCCTCTGCGCTGGCATTGTATGCATACATCACATGCCCAGCTCCTTGTTTATTTGTTTTGAGATGACCTTTCACCATGTTGCCCCAGCACAACTCTGACAGTCCTTGAATTTGCGGTCCTTGTGCCTCAGCCTCCCTGATCCTAGTATCAGGATGAGCCATCATACCTAGCACAAGAATATTTTACTTAAATATTGTACTTAAAGTCCTGTATAGCTTTCTCTGCACCTGAACATCATTGCTAGGCAGTGTACAGTCAGGGCGAAAGTGTTATCGATGGCCCAGCCCAGAGCACTGTGCTTCGTAGGACATAAAGAATCGTGTGAGATGAATTTCGCTATTAGGAGAGCTCTCACTGCAAGCAATTACAGAACACTTACTTCTAGACCAGAAGTTTCTTGAGTGTGGGCTTTTCTTTCTGAAGATGGTGGTTATGTGCCACTCATTTAAGGTGGCTGGGGCTACCTCTCAGGAACATCTCTGGCACCCAAAATAGAGTGACACCATTTGGAAGGAAATGGTGGCAGTCATATAATTTCATTTTTCATTACTTGCTCCCCTACCACACCCAACTTTAATTGGTTTTGGTGCTGGGGATTTAGTCCCTGGCCTTTTGGACATAAGGATAGCACTCTTATCATTGAGCTACATACTCAGTCTCCTGTCTCCAGGGTACTCTTTGAGAGGGAGCCCCACCTACAAAATAAGAGCCTAATTCATTGCACTCCATGCTTATATGCCATTACTTTTGCATTTCTAACCTAGAGAGGATTTAAAAATTATTTACACCTCTTGGGAGAGGTTATACTTTTAGTAGTTTATCGTTAAAGAGTAAACTAATTACCAGAAAATAATTTGACTGAGGGAAAGCCTAGGACTTGGGCTGGCACTTGGGTGCAAGAAAGCTAAAGTGAGACACTCTTGTGTGGTAGAGAAGGGGAGGAAAAAGCTGAGCAGTGGTGGCATTAACCTTTAATCCCAGCATTTGGGAGGCAGAGGCAGGCAGATCTCTTGAGTTCAATACCAGCCTGGTCTACAGAGAGAATTGCAGGACAACAGGGCTACACGGAGAAAGCCGTCTCAAAACAACAAAACAAAACAAGAAAGAGGAGGGAATTTTAAAAAGGTGGTTTTTGTCTGTGCTGCCCTTACATGCATGCAGTACCATAAGGGGGTGTAGATCCACTCCCACCACCCCCCTGACCCGTTGGTGGGGTAGAGTAGACCTAGATTTCAGATGGTTATGAGCTGCCATTTGGGTTCTGGAAATTAAATCTGGATCCTCTAGAAGAGCAGTCAGTACTCTCATCTACTGAGCTATCTTCTGGCCCCTAAAACAAACTTTTTGATTTTGGTGTGTGAGATGGTCTCCTGTAATGCAGGTTAGCCTTGAACTTTCTGTGTAGCTGAGGCTGGCCTTGAATTCCAGATTCTTCTGTTTCTACCTTCTAGTGCTAGGATTATAGTTTCCTGAACATGGACAGGAACAGTCTGTTTTGAAGCAAAGTCTGGCACATAGTGGGTGCCTAATATAGAAAATATGGCTACCATACTTGACTAGAAACATTCATGGCTATCAGATGTTGTAGTCCCTAGTTTTTTTGTTTGTTTGTTTGCTTGCTTGTTTTGTGAGAGAAGGTTTCTCTTTGTAGCCTGGCAGTCTTGGAACTAGCTCTGTAGACCAGGTTAGCCTCAAACTCAAGAGATTCACCTGCCTCTGACTCTCAAATTCTGGGGTTAAAGGTGTGCACCAGCACTGTCTTACCATCCAAGGCTTTTAAGCCACCTTTTTCTGATACCAGGCCTATCTGGTACTCTGTTGTCTGGGTCAAAGGGTAAAGTGTACTTGATATTGGATATGAAAGCTTTTGAATAGAGGTGAACTTGATTATTTCCCCACCCATCAGTTAAAAGGACTTGAGAATTATTTAAGGAGAAAACATCCCTCAAAATGTAGACTGTATCATCCCTTGCCCCGGGTCCCAGCAGCTGGAGAGCGGCTCAGTGGTTAGCAGTGCATGCTGCTCTTGCCAAGGACCAGCACCTGTGGTGGGTGGTGCACGAACACTTATAACTTCAGCTCCAGACCATGTGATTCCCTCATGACTTCCTCAGGTACCTGTACACATGTGCACCTACCTACACACGGACACATACATGTACACAGAATTAAAAATAGAATAATGTTAAAAACAGAAGTCTTTGCAGTGGCCTTTCGCCATCTACCTGCTGTTTATCCATTCCCTCTGCTGCTGCTTCAGAACTTTTCTGTTGGCTCATTTGCCTAAAACCTCTTCCTTATTCATACTGCTCTTCCACTTGTTTCAGGACTGAAGATAGATTCTCTTGTATCTCTTTCCTCAAGCTTACTGCAGCTTTCTTGCCTTGTCTCCTGGGTGTTAGGAATACTCTCATGAACTACCACAACTGGCAATATTGAAGAATGAAGGAATGTATGTGCACATGTATGTAGTGCACATGTGATGTGGATTGGGGGGGAGTAGAGTTGGAAGCTGGAAGATAAAAGGAAGGAAGAAGAGCTGCTCTGAGGAGAACAAGATCACTCATGGTAGGAGTAGACATGATTTAGTCTATTTAGTTTCCAGTCTTGTCTCTTACTAGTGATGTAACAGGGAAGGCAGTGGCTAGGTGTTCTGAGGAGGTGAAACGGCAGCTGCTGCAATATCAGATCAGAAGACTTGGTCTAGGTCTAGATTCTGAAACTTCTGGAAAGCCTTGCCTTGGTTAAACCTGAGGTGGTAGGCAGAAAGAAACTATTTTAGGTTTGTTTTGTTTGAGCTTAGTACATCACATGATGAAATAGTTTTGAGGGGAATTAGTCTCAGAGTCACACAAAGTGATGACATAGGGAAAGACCAGAGGTGGTCAGGAGTGAGACAACAGGTCAGAAGGCAGACTTGGGAGGGAACAAATGGTATCACTGAGACTTGATGATGACAGGGTGACATCTGCTGCATAGCCACGGACAAAGGCTCTTAGTGCCCCAACCTTCAACATCTCCGTCGTGTCAAACAAGTCAGTTGAAGTGTGAAGAGGAAGTAGGAAACAGGCTGTCTTAGGTAGATGGGTGGTGGGTAGGGGTCACATCCTCGGTGGTCTCTTCTCTGACTGTTACCCCAGAGAAGAGCCTGTTTGTTCTTTCTAGTGTGTGGAGAGCAGTTCCCTGCCTGGTGCAGCACCCCTTTATCTTATGGCTCTAGGTACACTAGGGTGCTATCTGAAATCCATTTTTCCATCACCCCCTTTCAATTTCATTTTCTGTCTCTCTGGCTCTGCTTCTCAGGACAGATTATCTGACTCACAAGATCATTAAAGGGATTAATTTGACTAGAAATACTTATTTCTAAATAGTTTCTGTTTTGTTAGGCTTTTTTTTTTTTTTTAAAAAAGAGTCTCTGCATTGCAGGCTGCCTTCAAACTTGGAAGGCCCCCTGCCTCAGGCTCCCAAGTGCAAGTCATGGTTTGAGGTTGGTGGTTCTGATGTGCAGATTGGCTGTATACCAGACACTATTCTAAGCACTGGGAACATAGCAGAGAACGTGATTAAAACCTTCCTTTTATAGAGCTTATTTCCTAGGAATTTAGGGACCTATTGTCAATAAACAAAGTCCTGAAAGGGAGAGGAAGTATAAAAAGCGAGATAAAGTAGGGTGAGTGTGGGTTTAAGGAGACACTCTGCCTCCGACGATGGGCATTGAGTGTGGGATCTCCATGCACCACACACCTTCCTGCTGAGCTGCAGCTCCTGCTCTGGGTTTCTTCGTTGTTGTTGTTTTATATATATGGATATTTTGCCTGTATATATTTATGCACTGTATATGAGCCTGATGCCTGCAGAGGCCAGAAGATGGGATTGGATCTTCTAGAATTAGAGTTATAGATGGTTGTGAGCCGCAATGTAGGTGCTTGAATTTGGATCCTCTGGGAGAGCGGCCAGTGCTCTTAATCACCGAGCCATCTCTCCAGTCCCCCAGTTTCTTATTTTAATTAATTAATGGTTTTTTTGAGCCAGGGTTTCTTTGTGTTGTCCTGGGACTCTGCTCCATAGATCAGACTGGTGCCAAATTCAGAGATGTGCCTGCCTCTGCCTCCTTGAGTGCTGGGATTAAAGGTGTGTGCTACCACTGCCCATCAGATTTCTTTTTTTAAATGGAAAAGTTAGGGCTGGTGAGATGGTTCAGTGGGTAAGGAAACTTGCAGACAAGCCTAATGACCTGAGTTTCATTCCTGGGATCCACATGATAGAGAGCTGACTCCTGGGTATCCTACTTATATATTCTCTCTCTCTCTCTCTCTCTCTCTCTCTCTCTCTCTCTCTCTCTCTGTGAGAGAGAGAGAGAGAGAGATTAGATGGGTAGTGGGATGGATGAATAGATGGGTGAGTGGATGAGGAGCCAAGCATAACATTCGGGAGGCTGAGGCAGGAAGAATGGAGATCAGCCTGGGCCATTAAAGAGAAACTGTCTTAAAGTAAAATATAAGAAAATCAGAGAAATTTCACTGATGAAAGCTATTTGATGGGGACAACTGGCTGTGCAAGTGTCTGAGGAAAGGGTGATCAGCATGGAGAAAAAAGCAAATGGAAACACCTTAGGTCAGAGTGCCTAAGACAATGGAAGTTATGAGTGAGGCCCCCTAGAGACTGTGACACAATTGGTATGAGCTGAAATCAGGAGTTCATCCAGGGTAAGAATTACTGATTAAGATAAGCCCTTTCTTAGCATTGAATAGAGATCCAATGGTTAGTGTGAGTACACTGGACAGTGGTTAGTGTGAGCAGGCTCTGTAAGCCCCTGTGATGGAAGGCTTTTAGGTCAAGGTCTTGTGATCTTGTTGGGAATGCTGGGAACCTTTCAGGGAGCAAAAATTCATTTCAATCTGTATACTTTTCTGATCTGATTACCTCACCTCTGGACCTCTGTTTCTTTATTTGTAGAGTGGTTTAAATGTAATGAGTTCCTGGAATCTCTGACAGGCTTTTGTGTTTCTGATGTTGAAAAAAAGCCTCTAATCTAGAAAGGTATACTAGAACAATGTTTTCTAATCCTGGTCTTACAACACTAAGGTGTGTCTGTCATATTTATGACAAGAGCTATAGTCAATGTCCCAATACCAAACTGAAGGAAAATTTATGCCATGTTTCGAAGTGGGAAAAATGACTAGAACCTTCAGAGCTTTTAGTACATGGGCATCTTAGTCTTGGAAGCAGGCAGGAGCCTGAGAGCTTTGAGTGCTAGTTGTGGTTCACCTACTGCTAAGTTTCTTGTAGGGTAGAGTTCTTACATCAAATTCCGTCTGTGATTTCAGTGACTTGGGAGAGACAGCCAGCTTGGGTCAATAAAGCCTGAGTCTGTTAGCTCCTTCTCTGAAGCCAGATTGTTTATTCATACTAGAGACTCTCTGGTTAACAGGCCAGAGCCCCATGGCAGGCGACACTAAGGTTGCCTTGGAGTGAATAACCTGGTACCTTCAGAACTTATCCACCACTAGACAAGACCCAGTACCTACTCATACCTCTTCAGCTCTCAGCCTCTGGCTTTGTTCTAATTTTGATATTACACTTTCTGTTAGTTTATGCTTTGTTGTTTGAGATAGCAAAGGGCAGAAGGAGCATAATTAGAAATTAAAGAAATAGTCAGGGATAGTGATGCAGGCCTTTAATCCTAGCACTTGGGAGGCAGAGGTAGGAGGATCCTATGAGTCTGAGGCCAGCCTGGCCACTTAGCAACTTCCTGGTCAGCCAGGAAGAAAACAAAAAAGAAAGAAAAGAGATGAATCCTTTTCCTTCCGCTTTTTCTGTTATGGATTGCACTGGTGTTGTTTCTATTCTGATGTTAATTCTGCTTCTTCTAGAGGGGTTCTCGCCCCCCCCCCCCAAATGAACATTCAATCACGTACTCAGGTGATCTCCTGTGAACCATTTTAACTGATGAAATAAAGGCTAGAGCCTGTGATTGGGCAGTGGAGGGGAAAGGTAGGACGGGAGGTCTTAGGGAGTGGGGGGCAGGTGGAGAGAGAAGGGGGGGGAGAGGGCAGAGGAAGCAGAGGAGGAAGCGAGATGGAAAAAAACTGTGTGGCCATGAGAAACTGCAAGTAACAAAGGGTCTCGTAGCTGGGAATAAGTTTGTATGGTGCTAGATCTGCCCAGTAAAAGTAATAACTGGATTGTGTGGGTTTTATACAGGCTTATTGGGGTTGGAAATTACTGTTACATTTTTACCCCCTAGACAGATGTGTTTTATTAAAAAGAAAACAAACAAAAAAACCAACAGGAGCAACGAAACTCTTTAATAAGAAAACATTATTAAATTTGGTAGTGATTAAAACTCTTACACCTTTAAGGAAAGGTAACAGGGTACAGGCAAGGGCCTAGGCAGCCATAGGCAGTTCTTGATGGCAAGTAAGTTTTACACAGGTTTCCCTAATGATTGTCGCCACCATGCTGGGCTAGGTAGAGGGGGCAGGTCTGGGGCTGAAAGTTTCGCCTTTGTGGGACCAGCTTTGAATTTAGAGGTTTTCTTCAGGATTGTACTTTTGCTGGGACAGTTGTTGCTAGTTACTAGTTTTCTTAAATTCTTTCCTTTTAAAATTTATCTTTAAACCCGTTTACAAAGCATTGTTTTTCTTCTTTCCGTAGGTGGTGTTTGGACTCTAGACCATGTGCCTAGGTAGTTTTTCCTTTCTCCGCAGCTCTACTTCCACAGCAACGCTCACCACACCCTTGTTTTGAGAACCTCACTAAGGTATGATGTCCAGGTTGACCTGAGCTGGTCTTGAAGAGCTGAATCTGGCTACAAGAGCACTTTTATTGTTCATTGGTTTTTGTTTTGATGGTAAAATCCTACAGAGTCTCCTAATTTTATATGTACAGTGGCACTAAGTAATTTGCAGTCATGCAGCCTTTGCCACCATTCATCACCCAGCTCTGTTCCATTGGACAACACCCTGTCTGTTCCTACGCTCTCCGTGACCTTCATTCTACTTTCTGTCTTGTGGATTTGCCTGCTTTAGAGATGCCATGTAAATAGAATCACTCACTATTTGTCTTTCTATATCGTCACTAATATCTTGTCTTCACGGTTTGTCATATTGTGGTGTGTCTGAATTTTCTTGTCTTCCTCCACTCCCTCTTTCCTCCTTTCCTTTCTGCTTGATATGAATAGAAACAAGACTGTGTCCATGCTAGCATTCTACCGCCGAGATAAGTCCCTAACGTCTATCCTTCTCAGGCTGAATACATTCCATTTTTATGTACTTGGCCTTTTGTTTATCAGTTCATTCATTGATAGATGCTTTAGTTGCCCTACCTTTAGACATTGTAAATGTGGCTGCTATGAATGAACATGTAAATATTTTGAGGCCTGGGGGTGGGGGATATGAATGTGTTTATTTTGAGGCAGGATCTTGCTGTGTAGCCTGAGCTGACCTTAAACTTGACTTTCTTGCTTCAGCCCCTTGAATAGTGAGATTAAAGGTCTCCATTCTCATGCTTGGCTCATATTCCTAGAAATGGATTTCTGGGTCATTTGGCATTCTCTTAAAAATATTTTGAGGCATTTTCCATAGTGGCAATACCATTCATTCATTCAGTTTTTCAAGATAGTTTCTCTGTATAGCCTGGCTGTCCTGGAACTACCTCTGTAGACCAGGCTGGCCTCAAACTCAGAGACCCCCCTGCCTCTGCCTCCCAAGTGCTGGGATTAAAGGTGTGCACCACCACTGCCTGGCAACTTCACACATTCTTACCAAGAGTTATTTTCTGTTTATTATTACAATCTATCCTGATGGGTGTAATTTTTAGGCTTATTTACTTTGACCCATGGAGTCCACTAGGCAAAAGACTATTTCCTTTCTTTCTTTCTTTTTCTTTTTCTTTTTCTTTTTTTTTTTTTATTTTTGAGACAGGGTTTCTCTGTGTAGCCCTGGCTGTCCTGGAACTCGCTCTGTAGACCAGGCTGGCCTCAAACTCAGAAATCTGCCTGCCTTTGCCTCCCAAGTGCTGGGATTAAAGGTGTGAGCCACCACTGCCCGGCAGGGACTATTTTCTTGAAATATTGTAGAAAAGAATTTGGTTAAAGACATCATTCAGTTAATGGTCAATCTTGTTTCATTTGTGCCCTCCCTGTTCTCATTCTCCTGTTTTTGTTATTTTTGAGGCAAATCCCATACTTATCATTATATTTGTAAGTGTTTCACTATGTGTCTTTAAAAAAAAAATAGAGATAAGGGCTTTTTTTTTTTTTGAGATCGGGTTTTACTATTTTACTAAGGTTAGCTCCAAGCTCCTGGGTTCAAGTAATCTTCTTGCCTCAATTTCCTTAGTAGCTGGGACCACAGGGTTCATGTCTAGGCATCTAGCTAACATAAGGGCCCTTACTATTCTATTTTGTTTGATGAAAGAAAGGTTCATAGTGATATACTATTGGACATATTTTCTGGTATTTCCTCAGAGCAGTGCTTCTCATCCTTCCTAATGCTGTGACCCTTAAATACAGCTCCTCATGCTGTGACCTCAATCATAAGACTATTTTCATCACTACTTCATAACTGATTTTGCTACTGCTATGAATCATAATGTAAATCTCTGATGTGCAGGACTTCTGATATGTGACACACGTAAAAGGGTAGTTCAGCTCCCACAGGGATTGGGACCCACAGGCTGAAAACAGGAACATTACAGTGGGCACACCAGTGAATGCAGCTAGCTGGGTGTTGGTGAGGGGCTCCCTTAGCTGGGGCCACTTTGCTGCAGATTAAGGTTAGAGACTGACTGCCCTTGGGGCTGAGCAGTTATGATGAGAGACCATCTAGGTCTCTGGAGAGAAAAGAGGTGACAGAGGGAGGGTGGAAGGGAGAAATTGATAGCACATGGAGTAGAAAATGGGGAAGGATGGGGAGGGAAGGGTATACTGAGTGCCTAACTTTCTGGTCTGAATGGACAGTGGTGTGAAGTGATAAGCATTCAGTAGACATACACTGAATGAGAATTTGGATTCTCATTGTCTTCCGGCTGTTTGCTGGGCAGTGGCAGTGAGCCACAATTTCTGGTAGCTAACCATGAGATCACATAGATGAACCACCCATATGGTACAATGTATTGTGTGGTCAGTCTATGCTGCTTGGCGGGGCTGTTTTCTGTCTTGTTTTCTGTTGCTGTAAGAGAAATACCATAGACTGAATTATGTATAGGCAGTAATTTATTTGTCTCATGGTTCTTTGGGCTGGTAATTCCGAAGTCAAAGGGCTAAATCTCTTTTGGGAGCCTTTGTGCTATATAATAGGAACCTGAAGGCATGTATGTAAGACTGGCTGAACTTCATTTTTTACTGAGGACAATTTCTACCTTCATTATCCACATGAGAGCAGAACCCTGGTCTCAAGAGCCCCACCCCAGACTACATGTATTCCCAACCCTTAGGAGGCAGAAGCAAGAGGATTGGGAGTCCAAGGTCATTTTGGCTACATGAGACCTTCTATCATTTTCTTCCCAAAGGAAGAAAAATCAATTCCTACCTCTTAATACTGTTACTATGGCCATTATCAATATGAGTTGTGAAGGAAACATTCAAACCATATAAGTAGCCTAGGTCTCTTATATCTTGTTTGTTTTTGAGACGGGGTCTCATGTAGTCCAAGTTGGGCTTAAACTCCTGAGTATTTACTGCTTCCACCCCACAAGGAGTTATAGGCATGTACCGTCACATCAGGCTTACATTAAAAACAAAGCAAGGGGCTGGAGAGGTGGCTCAGCGGTTAAGAGCACTGACTGCTCTTCCAGAGGTCCTGAGTTCAATTCCTAACAACCACATGGTGGCTCATGGTCATCTGTAATGGCCCTCTTCTGGTGTTTTTGAAGACACCGACAGTGTACACTGATAATTGGTCATTTATAAAAAATTTTTTAAAATTAATATCATTTAATTTGTGTGCTTGTACTTTCTATAGTGTGTGTATGAAGATGACAAGGATAATTTTGGAGGAATTGGTTCTTTTAACCATGTGGGTTCAGAGGATCAAACTCAGGTTGTTAGGCTTGGCAGTCTTCACCCAAAGACTGTCTTACCAACCTTAGGGTTACATTGTTTACATTTTAAATGGGTTTCCTGCAGCATAATCCCATTGTAAGCTGAGGACCATCTGTGCATGTGTTGGGGCAGCTGAGAAAAGCCCCTTCTTTCACTAGTGCTTACTCTGTGCCAGCCACAGAGATCCTCAAGGTTGGCAGTATGTCCTTGTGTTCCTGCAACATTTCAGCTTTTGAAGTTTTGTGGTTCTTATTTGCTTATGGTAGATGAGACAAGTAAGGGACAGCCCCTGAGCCACCAAGCAATGACACTAGAGATATGGGTCCTGTGGAAAAGCTGTTTTCTCCTCCCAGGAACGGAGATTTGGTTTCCAGCAAGTTTGAGGTTCTTGGATTCCTGCTTAATTTTGAGGAGTTCTGACTACCAAGGCCTGACGCTTTATAAAGTTCAGCGATAGGGATTCTTAAAGGCGATGTGTGAGCAAAGAGCACTGTCTCCCTTCCTCTCAAGTGTCTGGATTCTGTTCTCACAAGGCCCAGGTAGTACTGAGATCTGTTTGCAAGTAAGGCAAGGTAAAATAAGTGCAGATTACAGAGTATCAGATTTATCTGTACCCCCAGCTCCATGACTTTGCTGCCTGCCTAGTTTCTGCTTCTCAGTCTCCTTTATACTCTGTATAATTCTTATTCTCTCCAACTCTATTTTTTTTTTCTTTTAAATTTTGATTATTTTTTATATTATGTGTATGGGTGTTTTGTCTGCATGTATATCTCTATACCATGTGTGGTGTCCTCAGACATTAGAAGAAAGTGTTATATCATCTGGAACTAGAGTTACAGACAGTTGTAAGCCTGGGTCAAATGGAAATCAAACCTGGGTCCTCTAGAAGAGAACCACTGAGCAATCTCTTCAGTCCCTATTCCATTTTCTTGTAACACAGCAGCTTTATTGTGGTAAAACTCACATAGCATGCAGCACCTTTACAATACATCATTTAGAGTGGGGCTTAGTCTTTTCATAGACTTGTATCCCCTTATGATTCAGGATCAACTCGTGTCTTCCTCTTAGTCTTAGTCTCCTAGTCTTAGAGCTAGTTTTTCATCTCCATTGGCTTCTCAGTGAATCTCACCCTCAGACAGATGTTTGGGATGATCCTGGGACTAGGCCAGTGAAAAACTAAGTGTTTTTTCACTGACGAAATATTTAGACTTAATCAGTTTCTGTAGGGATCCAGGATTCATAGACAAGGGCTACTCCAGGTAGATCCTTTCCTACCCACAAGGCCTTTCACCCCTTATAGCCCTTCTTTATGAGAGTGTCAGGGGCTAGGGTTGTAAAGAAGTGGTAAAGCATATTTTCAGTATGCATAGTACCCTGCCTTTAGTCTCCAGCCCCCCACCTCTAGTCTTAGGAACTACACACAAACATGTTGCATATTTGTCAAATACTTAGCTTGGAAGTTTTTGACTATCCCTGAATAATCTCAACTCTGGATGAATGATCTAGTGAAATTCTAATGGTGGGTCACCTTCTAGTAACACAGTAGGGCTTGTAAAGAAGTAAGGAAATGGATGTATGTTCGTTGGTTGTAAGTGCTATGGAAAAACGGCAGATAAAGGGCTGGGGATAAGGGAGGGGTGATCACGAAGAGCATCTACATGGCTCTAAGAGGGTTAGGTTACGAGGAGGTGAGCCCACTGAGACCTAGGACAAGAGTCTTTCTTGTCCTTCATTGTCTTTCCATATTGGATCTCTGTGCAGCTCAGGCTGGCTTCCAACCCAGCCTCCTGAACTATGGAGTTACAGATATGTGTCAAGTGGGCAAAGTCTTCTAGATCAGAGAAAGCAGGAAGTATACAAGTTCTGAGGCAGGAGGATGGCCAGAATGCTTGAAGGATGGTAAGGAGATCTATAGGTGCTATGACAGACTTGGTATAAGAGACTCTTATGGGGAAGATATGCCAGTGAGATCCAACAGGCTGTGCAGGCTTCAGGAAAGACTGGATCTCAGGATGAGACAAGATGGTGTTGGATCAGGTTGAGAGAAGGGCCATCATCTGACTTACATTTTCTTTTCTTTATTTGGTTTTTCGAGACAGGTTTTTGTGTAACCCTGGCTGTCCTGGAACTCACTCTGTAGACCAGGCTGGCCTCGAACTCAGAAATCCACCTGTCTCTGCCTCCCAAGTGCTGGGACTAAAGGCATGTGCCACCCCTGCCCGGCTCTGACTTACATTTTCAAAGCAGCATTTGACTGTTACGTTGACCATGGTTATTACAAGCCAGGCAGAATCCAGGCCATGGTGGGAATCCAGGAAAGGTGAAGCTGTTGCTGGTAGTGAGAAATGGCCAGATTTGGATGTATCTTAAAAGTATAGTGCATGGTGTTTGCTTTTGGGTTAAATGGGAGGTATGGAAGGAAAAAAATTGGCCTCAGCACCTGGAGGTGTCATTTTCTGAGTAAGCATGTGTATAAGAGGAAACCAAAAGTTGCTATTAGGTCTTGTGATGGTTTGTATGTTTGGCCCAGGGAGTGGCACTATTAGGAGGTGTGGCCCTGTTGGAGTAGGTGTGTCACTGTGGGCCTGGGCTTAAGACCCTCCCTCATCCTAGCAGCCTGGAAGTCAGTCCTCTACTAGCTGTCTTCAGATGAAGATGTTGAACTCTCAGTTCTGTGTGCACCATGCCTGCCTGGATGCTGCCATGCTCTTGCCTTGACAATAGTGGACTGAACCTCTGAACCTGTAAGCCAGTCCAAATTAAATGTTGTTCTCTATACGACTTGCCATGGTCATGGTGTCTGTTCAGGTCTATTAGATTCGAGGTGTCAGACATCCAAGAAAAGTACCAAGTCTAAAAGTGCCAATTAATAATTTAATGACTTCCTACCAAGGGCTTGTAAAGGCGGGAAAGCAAGCACATTACTGAAAACAACTGTAATGATGGTAGAGAATTAGTCCATGTGGGAGGCAGTAAGTAAAGCAAAGGGAGCTAGGGCGGCTTGTATAAGAACCCCATGCCCTCAGTGTGCCTTCAGTGCTGGTATGAGCTCTAGAGTAGGGTCCTGGCCCTCAGCCTTGTGTTCCCAAAAGCATAAGCCTTTGTAAACTGTGGATAAACTCTCCTCTCTGAGTCCTAGTTTTTCATGCATTAAATCAAGAGTTGGACTAGAACAATGTTCTAGAAACCAGGAAGCTTTGACCCAGACCTCTTGAGTCAGAATTGCTGTACCTGAAGCTTGAGCGTCTATTTTAGTTGTTTGCATGTTGTTAATATTACTGCTGCTATTATTATTTTACATGCATTACATTTTATTAGTGTGTGTATGTGCACACATGCCATGGTACATGTGTGGAAGGCATAGAACTTATAGGAGTTGTTCCTCACCTTCCACCATGTGGGTTCTGGGGCTTGAACTCTGGGCCTTGAGTTTGGTGGTTGGTGCCTTTAACTGCTCTGCTATTTTGCTGGGCCCCTGTTGATTTTACACTTTACAGGCAGAGCAGCAGTGTACAGCTTTTGGAGGTCCTCTTCAATTCTTACACCCTGTGTAGTGCCTATGCCTATATAGAATTCTGTCTTGTCTGTCTACGAATAGCTGCTTCTTACCTACTAATCTAAGGCTGAGACTCCTGCGTTTTGTTGTTGTTTTTAATGGGTTGAGCAACAGGTGTCTCATGAAGGAAACAGCCAGTCATTCAGAACATCTCTGATTTTGGGTCACTTGACCTATAAGCAAATCTAGATTATGTCCGGGAGAGTTGTTAACATGTATTCACAAAGGTCGTTTTATCTACCTTAGCAGTCAATACTTACATAGGAATTTATTAGATGCACATAAGAGCTGGGCAAATTTAGACCAGGCTAGCCTTGAATTCACATGCCTGTGCCTCCTGAGTGCTGGAATTAAAGGCATGCTCCGCCATAGCCTGGCTTAAATTTGTTGTATTTATTTACTTCATATATGCGTGATTGGGCACTTAGTGTGCATGTAGAGGTCAGAAGACAACTTGTGGATATTGTTCTGTGGGCCCTAGGAATAAAATCAAGGTTGTTAGGCATGACAGCAAGTGTCTTAACTGTGCTGAGCCATCTTACCAGACCTGAAATTGTTGAAATTATTTAATCTCAAATGAGGTTTCTATCCTGAGCTTGATCATTCAGCTCCCAGGCAAAAAAAACCGAAAACCCACACAACTTTCATTTTTACAATAAGCCTTAATCAGCACTAGAGCCGGGCATAGAACTACCATCTGTACCGTAAATCCACTTCCCCATCAATAACCTGAATTATTACTTGCCACTTTCCATCTGGACTGCTCTTCACTCCAATTGGCTAGCTCTCATGGCTATGTATTCATAACTTACTCCTTGGTGGCTTCCTCCTCTCTGCCCTTTGTTTTCCCCGTTGGTCTTCTCAGACCCCCAAGTCTGGGAACCCAAGAACCCTCCCTGCCTATCTCTCTTCTGCCCAGCTATTGGCTGTAGGCATCTTTATTCACCAATCAGGGTTAACTTGAGGAACAAGGTTACGTAGCTTCACTTGGGTGTGTCACTTGGGTAGTCTCTCGTCCTTGTATGCCACCAGGCCTTGGGGGCCAGGATTTAGCATTACAATACAAGCAAAAGACCAAACCTCAACATGAAATGGTTTGTTTTTTTTTTTTTTAATTTGAAGCATTTTGATGCAAAGGGTAGAAAAAATTCCATGTATTCAATGTCAAGTCTATTCTTAGCCATTAAGAGCCTTTCTTTTTCTTTCTTCCTTTTCCTTCTTGATTTAAATGTTTGTTTTCACACACACACACACACACATATACGTGTATATGGCTTTTTGCATGTTTATTGCTTGGGATTGAACCCAGGTCTTTATACATGCTAGGCATGTTTATGTATTTTCTGATTATTGAGTCACCTTGTAATTGTGTACATGTTTTGTTTTTTAGCAAAATACTGCTCTTTTCTGTTATTTGAATGAAGAGACTTCCACTTTAGTTATATAGTCTTCTTTCCCCCAAATCTCCATTTCTCTAAATTGAAATGGTTATAATCTCTGACTTCCATTCTCCTGTCTGTTGTGTGTGTGCTTGACTGCAACTGCCTTTACCTATTGTGTCATTTTGGTGACCCCTCATATGTGTTTTACAATTTTACAACTCCACTCTCATTTCTCAGGACCTTTTCCTGCACTGGTATGCCTTCTCTTCCCCCACTCCCTCCCACCCCCATCTGCTGTAGTACTGGAGATTGAATTAGGGCCTTGCACATGCTAGGCAAATGTTTTACCACTGGATACTACCCTAAGCCCTTTTTCTGCCTTTTATTTTGAGATAAAGCCTTACTAAGTTGCATGGGCAAGCCTTGAACTTGCAATGAAAAAGCGATGCTGTGTTTTAAGGGGCTATTCTAAACTGATATCTAGTTGTCTTAATTAGGGTTTCTATTTCTGTGATAAACACCATGATCAAAAAGCAACTTGAGGTAGAAAGGGTTTATTTCATCTTAGTCTATCACAGAAGGAAGTCAGGGCAAGAACTGATGCAGAGGCCATGGAAGAGTGCTGCTTACTGCCTTGCTTCTTTTGGCTTGCTCAGCCTGCTTTCTTATGGCACCCAGTACCATCAGCCCAGGGATGCCACCATCCACAGTGAGCTGGGCCCTCCTGCATCAATCATCAGTCAAGAAAATGAACTACCATATGCCAGTGTAGTGGGGGCATTTTCTCAATTGAGATGCTCTCTTCTATAATATTCTAGCTTGTACCAAGTCGTCATAAAGTTCATCAGTACATCAGACCTCTTTAGTTATGTACAGCAATTTTTAAACTCGTTATTCTAAATGTATAATGTGAGACCATGGCTCAAGGAAATCAATGTTTTGGGTTTTGTCTTATTTTTTATTGTTGTTTTCTAGGTTCGTAATTTTTGAGATTTCAGTCCATGATCGGTTTGCCTTGTTGCTTTGGGCCTGAGACAAAGCAACAAAAATGATTGAGGAAACTTGTGATAGAGTAACTGTCTGATCTCATGGCCTCTGTGAAACAAAAAGTAGGAGCTGGGAACGCAATATCCCCTTCTAAAGCATGCCTCCTCTAGTCTGACTTCCTTCTCCTAAGTTGCATCATCTCTCAGTACAGCCATGGCTGGTAACCAAGCCTTCAGAACACCGATCCTTGGTAGATATTTAAGACCCAAATATAGCATAGCAGATAATCCCATGGGTTGAGATCCATCATTTTAAGGAACTTATGAAAGCATTGAACATGACACTAGAATTGATCAGTGAGTTAACATCTATTTTTTTTTTTTTTTGTAGTTACCTAGAAATGACAGTCACATCCATGTGCACAAATAGACATATGGTGAATATTCACTCAGATTCTATGGTGTTCAGTTGCTATGTTTTAGGGTAGGATTTTGCTAAAGGCAAGATGTTCTTCTAATTTTGCTACAGTGATATAAAAGTATATACTATTTTTACCTCTCAAGGAATTGGTCAGACTTCGTGAGAACCCATTCAAAATTAAGATGTTTCTTATTCGTTACTGTAGTATTTGATAAAATTTCCTAGAAAAACTAGTAGATCCTGAGGAAGTTGTAATTGTAGCCTTGCCTATGCATTGTTAAATTGCTCTTCTAACAATTCACATCAATTATTACTTATGATTTTTACTACAACTCTGTAATACTTGGGAGTATTACTTTTTTATTTAAAGGAAAAAAATTATTTTTGATACGTGGTTTCTCTGTGTAGTTTTGGCCATCCTGGAACTCACTCTGTAGATCATGATGTCTTTGACTCAAGATCTACCTATCTCTGCTTCCAGAATTATGGAATTAAAGGTGTGCAACACCACTGCTCTGCTAAGAAAAAAAATGGAAAGCAAGTTCTCATAGTTCTCAGGTTGAGTTCAGATATAACTGAGACTGGCCTTGAACTTCTGATCCTCCAGCCTCCACCTCCCAGAGTGCTGGGGTTGCAGGTATTTGCCACAATACCTTTTGGTTTGGTTTGGTTTGGTTTGGTTTTTCGAGACAGGGTTTCTCTGTGTAGCCCTGGCTGTCCTGGAACTCACTCTGTAGACCAGGCTGGCCTCGAACTCAGAAATCCACCTGCCTCTGCCTCCTGAGTTCTGGGATTAAAGGCATGCACCACCACTGCCCAGCAGCAGTTTTCTTTTCAATCATAGCTCCAACAGATACTTAATATATTGTTATCATGTGATACTTTTGCATTAGTCTATTTAAAGTTACAAATAATTTTTTTGTTGCTATGCAGATTATTGACCATGTTTTGTTGATTAAATAATAGTCAAATATTTAACCATTCTCCCTAGGTATTAGTCTAGGCTTTGAGTCTTCTATGTAAGAAAGGATGACCTTGAACTTCTGACCTTCCTGCTTTCACCTCTGAAGTGCTAGGATTATCAGTATTCTTCACACATCTGCCTCACATGACCCTCCCACTTTATGTGGTCCCGGAATCTAACTGACAAAGTCCTTCTGTAGATGGTAGCACCCACATGGAAGGATCCATCCTCTTGGCCTTGAGATTAATTCTCTAAGACTAGAGATGATATATCTTTATCTCATAGTATTTTCTATTTTTATTTCATTGTCTTTGTTAAGAAGGCTGTAGAGATAACTCAACAGTTAATGGCACTTGTTCTTGCAAAGGATCGCAGTTGATTCTAAGCATCCACATAGTGGCTCACACACAACCTTCTATAATGGGCACTAGGCTTACACATGATGCACAGATGTACATGTGAACAAAACATTCATGTACATAAAAATGTTTTAAAAGAGGCTTAAACAGAAGCAGCAGCTGGGTGTAGTGTCACACTCCTTTGATTGCAGCATTTGGGAGACAGAGGCAGGTGGATCTTTATGAATTCAAGGACAGCCTGGTTTACCTATTGAGTTCCAGGACAGCCAGTGCTATAGAGACCTTGTCTCAAAAATCAGAAGAAAAAGGAGGAAGAGGAGGAAGAGAAAGCATGGATAGAGGAAGAAAGGGAGAAGAGAGAAAATGTATATGAGTATGAGAATCTGTACATATATGATATAATCAGTAAAGATCTTCAGAGACTCTTGGCAGTGGTTGCAGAGAACTCTGGGTACCATTTATTCCTGATATATGTGAAATATGTGAGTCACCTAGAAGGGGAACATATGCTAGTAAGGTATAGGTAGTGAGGGCAGAGGTGATAGGGAGACCTATTGGATAGAAGGGCATCCTCTCTTTCCTTTGATTGTGGGGCCACCCAGAAATTGAGACCTTCTAGGTAAGCTTGTCACTACATATAAGCTTCTCTACTTTTTCAGCAGGCTAAAAACCTTAGGGTGAGACTTACGCATGTGACTTCTTATCGTAGAAGGTGGGGTTCTTTCTGCAGGGGTGAGCCCAGTTGTATGTATGCATTAGTGTGATGAGTGTTCAATATAGATTTCAATATAGATGATGTAAGACTGTTCAGAAAGGCCCCGGTGGTCATTGATTCTGTTCTTTTTCTTGTAGCACTTGTCAGCATCCAGCCATGGGGGATATGAAAACCCCAGATTTTGATGATCTTCTGGCGGCCTTCGACATCCCAGATCCCACAAGTCTTGATGCAAAGGAGGCCATCCAGGCTCCCAGTGAGGAGAATGAGAGCCCCCTGAAGTCTTCAGGCATGTGTATGGATGAGAATGTGTCCTTGTCTCACTCAGGACCAGCCCCAGATGTGCCGGCCGTGAGTGTCATTGTCAAGAACACCAGCCGCCAAGAGTCATTTGAAGAGAAAGACCACATTGCTCCCAGTCTCTTACATAATGGATTTCGGAGCTCAGACCTGCCCCCAGACCCCCATCACTGTGGGAAGTTTGGTTCTACTTTTATAAATGGAGACAGTGCTAGGAGTTTCACGAGCAAGCTAGAGCCTTCCAAGTCGGAGCCATTACCCACCTTCAACCAGTTCAGCCCAATATCTAGCCCAGAACCTGAGGATCCTGTCAAAGATAATGGGTTTGGGATAAAGTCCAAGCACTCTGACAGTTATTTCCCACCTCCTCCTGGGACTGTCGGAGGCCCAGTCCTGGAAGCTCTGGCAAAGTTCCCAGTCCCGGAGCTACACATGTTTGATCACTTTTGTAAGAAAGAACCCAAACCTGAACCCTTGCCTTTAGAGAGCCAGCAGGAGCATGAGCAGGGTAGGCAGAAGGTGGTGGAGCCTCACAAAGATCTGGATTCTAGTCGGTTCTTTGGGGACACTTTAGAGTTCAATAGTCACCCTAGCAACAGTATTGGAGAGCCCAAGAAGCTTGTTCCAGAGCTTAGTACTTGCTCCTCTGTCCCCCCTAGGCAGCGTCTGAAGCCAGCCCATTCCAAGCTATCCTCTTGTGTTGCAGCCTTGGTGGCCTTACAGGCCAAAAGGGTGGCCAGTGTCACCAAGGAGGATCAGTCTAGTCACACAAAGGATTCCTTAGGACCCACTAAAGAGGGTTCTAAAGGCAGCCCCAAAATGCCCAAGTCACCAAAGAGTCCCCGGAGCCCTCTAGAAGCCACTAGAAAAAGTATCAAGCCATCAGATAGCCCTCGGAGCATCTGCAGTGACAGCAGCAGTAAAGGGTCCCCTTCTGTGGCTGCCAGCTCTCCACCAGCAATTCCCAAAGTCAGAATCAAAACAATTAAGACATCATCAGGGGAAATCAAACGAACTGTTACAAGGATCCTGCCAGACCCCGATGATCCAAGTAAGTCCCCTGCTGAGTCACCTGCAGGGAGCACAATTGCTGAGGCTCCAAGTGAGGCACCAGGGGATGAAGGCACATCCATGCCTGTGGAAGAGCACTTTTCTGAGGCAGGCATAAATTCAGGGAGCCCCCAGGGTGACAGAAAAGGGGATGAGAATATGATAAAGAGCAGTGACTCTTCGGCTCCCTGCCGCATCTCTGGACCCCGGGTTCCAAAAGGATCTGCCCTGAACTCACAGGTGAGCAAGAAGCAACAGAGCACAGCACTTCAGGCATCAACTCTGGCCCCTGCCAGTCTCTTGCCCAAAGCTGTGCACTTGGCCAACTTGAACCTGGTCCCCCACAGTGTTGCCGCATCTGTGACTGCCAAGTCCTCAGCACAGAGACGGAGCCAGCCTCAGGTCACGCAAATGACAGTGCCCCTGGTCCACCAGGTGAAAAAGGCCTCCCCTCTAATTGTGGAGGTCTTTAACAAGGTCCTTCACAGCTCTAACCCTGTGCCCCTCTATGCGCCAAATCTCAGTCCACCTGCAGACAGCAAAATCCATGTGCCAGCCAGTGGGTACTGCTGCCTGGAGTGTGGAGACGCATTTGCCTTAGAGAAGAGCCTGAGCCAGCACTACAGCCGGCGGAGTGTCCACATTGAGGTGCTGTGCACACTGTGCTCCAAGACACTGCTCTTCTTCAACAAGTGCAGCCTGCTTCGGCATGCCCGTGACCACAAGAGCAGGGGACTTGTCATGCAGTGTTCTCAGCTGCTTATGAAGCCCATTTCTGCAGACCAGATGTTTGTGGCGGCTCCTGTGAACTCCACTGCACCAGCAACCCCAGCCGCTTCTTCCTCCCCCAAACCCAGCCCCACTTTGGACAATGCCAGCCCTGTGATTCCAGCCTTGCCACTTTACCCAGACCCGGTGAGGCTCATCCGGTATGGAACCAAATGTCCTGAATGTCACAAGCAGATGCGAGATTATATGGTCCTGGCTACACATTTCCAGAGGACAGCAGAGGAAACTGAGGGGCTAGTAAGTAGACCATCACATTGTTGGGTGTTGCCCGATTAGGTTCCATGATGGGGACTGGAGAGAACCCATCAGTATGGAGCAGAGGTAGAATCCTAGTCTTAAAGGAAGACATCTGGCTTAAAGGTTTGCATCTCACTTGAATACAGAGGGCTTGGTTTTTTATTTGGGAAGATAATTCTACCCATACCCATGGGGAAAACCTGAAAATCCAACAAGTTTAGCCAAGGGATCATGGTATTTGCTTATGATTATAGTACTTATAAGTCTAAGTTTGAAGGACCATGAATTTGAGACCAGAGCAAGACTCTGTCTCAACAAACAAAACAGTGTCTCTCTGGGCATGCTCCACTTCCACTCAGATTGGCTGTTAGTTTGGTCCAAATTCAGGCCTGTTAGGATTTAGGAGGGTAGTCTCTTTCTGGCCTTTTGCAGATGGTAACATAGTTTTGGCAAGTGTCCAGAGAACCTGGGGGGCTAGGGGTAGATGAATCACTGTATTTGTCCCTTCTTCATCTGCTTTCTAAGAACATTCTACCCCTCAGTAGACAGAGCTGTTGAGCAGACCGTCTCTGGAGATAGGGCCAGAGGCAAAGCTAAGGAGGAAAGGAGAGTGGGCAGTCACGCAGGCTCCATGCAGAGGTTTTGTAGGTCTCTATCCTTCGTCTGTGTTCTCCCAACTCTGGAAAAGGTGTTGAGCTTTTCTGCTTATTCTGATTCCTGGTTATAATTTGGGAGATATGTGGTTTGTTTTTAAAGACACTTGGTGCTTACTCTTTGCTGCCCTATTGCTATTGCTAGCAGATTCTGTTAAGAAGGCAGCCTCAAGCTGTGTTAGTACAGTTATAGTCCAAACACTTTGGAGCTGAAGACAGGGCTATGTAGTAAGACCTTTATCTTTAAAAACAGAAATGCCTTCAGATTATGTGTGTGTGTGTGTGTGTGTGTGTGTGTGTGTGAGAGAGAGAGAGAGAGAGAGAGAGAGAGAGAGAGATCTGTGTATCAGATTATAAAGAGCTTAAAATTTTTTATTTTCTAGAGACAAGATCTTTTTGGTTTAGAAACTCACTGTTTTGCTTAGGTTGACTGGCCAGCAAACTTCTAGGATCTGTCCATTTCTTCACTGAGGTTCCAATCCCGCACAGCCATGCACAGCACTTTTACATGGGTCAGCACCCATCAGTGGTCTGTCTAACCCAACCTGGGTCCTTAATACTTGCACACCAAGCACTCTTACCCTCTGAGCCATCTCTAGAGCTCCTTTCATGACACGGCAAGCTTACTCTTTTACTTGGTTCCCTTAGGCAGGGTGTATTAGTTTACTCTTCATTTCATAATAAAGACTAATCAGAGAGTAGAGTGGTAGCTCATTTGTTGTTAGAGGACCCAGGTTTGATATGGCACCTACATGGTGGCTCACAGACACCCATAACTTCGATTTCAGGGGAACTGACATCTTCCTCTGACCTCCAGAAGCACCAGACATGCACATGATATATATATGCATGCAGGCAAAACACTCACAGATATAAAAATAAAATAAATCCAAAAGAGAGACAGACAGACAGACAGACATGTGGTGGTGCGTGCATTTAATCCTAGTACTTGAAAGGCAGAGACAGTCCAGTCTGGTCTACCATGCCAATCATTAATAAGGAAATGCCCTGTAGACATGCCTACCAGCAATCTGATTGATGGCAATCTGATGGAGGTGTTTGGTCAGTTGAGGTTCTTCTTCCTAGACAAGTCTAGCTTATATCAGGTTGACAGAAGAACAGCCAGGAAGGATACAAAAATTACCCAAGAGAAAGTGTCTTAGATTGGGTTTTATTGCTCTGAAGAGACACCATGACTACAGCAACTCAGAAAAAAAGCATTTAATTGTACCTGGCTCACAGTTTCAGCAGTTTAATCCATTATGATTATGGAGGGAAGCATGGCAAGAGGTAGGCAGACACGGTGTTGGAGACGTAGCTGAGAGCTACGCTACATCTGGATCTGCAGGTAGCAGGAAGATAGAGCCATTGGGACTGGCTTGGGCTTTTGAAAACCCTAAAGCTCCCACCCCCAGTGACACACTTCCTCTATAAGGCCACATCTACTCCAACAAGGCCACATCTCCTAATCCCTCACCAGTAGAGCCACTCCCTGATGACCAAGCATTCAGATATATGAACCCTTGGGACCATTCTTGTTCAAACCTCCACAGTCACTATAGCCTCTTACCTTCATCTCTCTGTTCCATTTTTTCTTGTGATGTGGAGGGTAGTCAGCACCCTCTCCCAGGGGCTTCCATGTTCTTGTTTGTCCTAGCATACTTGAGTTGGGCTAGAACTACATTTTTCTGAATTTGGTTATTGAAGATCTTTGGCCATGGAGGTCTGGTGCCTGGCTCTATGACACTTTCCACATTGCTTTTTACCCAAATTCTAAAGTCATGTTTAGGTAGAAATTGGCATAGGATCGGGGCTGGCACCTTTCACACTACATCTTGCTTGTATCACTCTGTCCTTGTGGAAGCTACACAAAAGCACAACCAGACATAATGAGAGAGACTGCTCTGGAAGGCTGCCTCTCAGCCTAGTCTGAATCCTTCATTCTATCTCCTATTGTTAAATGTGGCTTCTAGGGAGGTACTTGAGATCAGGAATTAGCTTTGATGGCCGCTGGGCTTGAGTTTCCATGACAATACCACTGTCGAGCCACAAACCCAGGGCAAAAGGTGTTCAGATAGATAGGGTGCAGCTCCCCACCAAAGCAGAAACAGCATGCTTGGATTTATGTCTTCCTCCTGAAAGTCTGCACCTGAAGCAAAACTGCCTCCCCTGCATTGAGTGGGTATGGGTGAGGTGAGTGCTTTTCATCCTTCCCCTTGCATTCTAAGCCATTTAATTGGGATAGAATGTCAGCAAAGAGGTGTATATCATCATCATCAGTCACCATCATCTCCTCTTCTCTTCTTCCTCTTCCTTGTTTTTTTTGAGATGGGCCTCTCTGCATAACTCTGTGGAACTCACAGATCAGGCTGGCCTTGAACTCAGATCCACCTTCCTTCTGCCTCCCAAGTGCTAGGATTAAAGGCATAGACTATCATGCCTTTACACGGTAGAGCGTATCTTATTGCTCTTAAGTATTTATTCAACTATGCTGTTATCACACCTAGTAAAATTAATGACATTCTTTAATATTACCCAATGCAAATCTATATTCAAGCTTTCCTAATTACATTAAAAAGTCTTAAAGTGGGACTCTTATTTTTATTGTTTATCTTTATTTTGAAGCACTGTCTCATGTAGCTCTGGCTGGCCTCTAATGCACTCTGTAGCAAAGGCTGGCCTTGAATTCCTGCTTTTCTTGCTTCTACCTCCCAAGTGCTAGGAATGCAGGTGTACCCCACTATATCTAGGAATGCAGGTGTACCCCACTATATCTAGGAATGCAGGTGTACCCCACTATATCTAAGAATGCAGGTATACTCCACTATATCTAGCTGTTTAACAAACACCTGTGTTTCTCTAAGTAACACAGGCTGGCCTCAAATTCATGATCCTCCTGCCAAACACTAAGGTCAGAGATGTGTGACACCATGTTTGCCTTATTTTTTTTTTGCTAGCTTGCTTGTTTGATTTTTGTTTGTGTTTATAGTGCAGTGCTTCTAGTGTAGAACTTCAAGCATGCAAGACAAGCTCTACCTTTGAGCTAGGCCTCTGGACTGAGTCTGAACTGTATCCTATTCAGGGCTAGTTATATAAATCACATACTACATCAGTCTACTTTCTTCCTTTTTTTCCTTGTTATTGTTTTGATTTTGTTGAAACAGGGTATCACTCAGTGTGTAACCAAGACTGTCCTGGAATCTGTGGCAATCCTTGTGCCTCCACCTCTCAGGCTCTGGGATCCTAGGCATTAACTCCCCGGCTGTTCTCAGTCTATAACAGTATGCTCTCCGCTCCACCCCACCTGTGTCATTTGCTTTCTTGGTGTTCTTTCCTAGACTTGCCAGGTATGCCAGATGCTGCTGCCCAACCAATGTAGTTTCTGTGCACACCAGCGGATCCATGCACACAAGTCCCCCTACTGCTGCCCGGAGTGCGGTGTCCTCTGTCGCTCTGCTTACTTCCAGACTCATGTAAAGGAGAATTGCCTGCACTATGCCCGAAAAGTGGGCTACAGGTGGGTGCTACCTGGCTTACTGTCCTGGTATTGCCCAATGGCAGGTCCTTTTTCTAGCTGAAACTTATTTTATACTGAGATGTGGTTTTAAGAACCCAATTTGGTGGTGGTGGGGTGTGTGGGGGTGTCAGGAGGTTGCTGGTGAGATGGCTCAGTATTGCCCACTGATTGACCTGACTTTGGTACACTTTACCCACATGCCACAAGGAGAGAAACCACTCCTGTGGGTGAGTTTTCTGACCTGTACACCCATGTCATAACACATGTACTAACATATATACAAATCCACACAATCAATAAATGCTGTTAATTTTTCTTTTAAAAGAACCCAGTTAGGGCAATGGGAAGATGGACTACTGGATAAAACATTTGTCATACAAGGGTGAGGACCTAAGTTCAAATTCCAAGACCTCTGTAAAATCGGGCATGGTAGCATGTGTTTGTAATTCCAGTGCTTTGTGGTGAGATGAATAGGGATGAGGAGAAGCCCTGGAAACCTGCAGCAAGATAGTTTGGTTTATATAACAATGAATCACAAAGAGGCCCTGTCTCACGGTAGAAAGCAAGGACTGACACCAACCTCTACACTCATACATTTACACATGCATACCTTCATACTGACACATGTGTGCACATGCGCACACACATAGAGAGCTAAATAGGACAAGCATGTTGGCTAGAGGGCACAAGATGTAGTTGAGTTGGTAGAGTGCTTGCCTAGCATGCTTAGAAGTCCTAGATTTGATTCCTAACACCATAATAGGAGGTAGAGATAGGAAGATCAGGAGTTCAAGGCCAGCTTGGGCTACCAGAGACCTTGCTTCAAAAAAACAAATGAAAGCAATGCTGACTGGTGGGTGGATAGACATTTCTGTTTTATAGAGGAAAGGAAGGACACAAAAGAAAATTCGTTTTTTAGAAGTTAAATATTATAGCCGGGCATAGTGGCCTATACCTTTAATTCCAGAGTTTAAGGCAGAAGTACTTGGATCTCTGAGTTCAAGGCCAGCCTGGTCCACAAAATGAGTTCCAGGAAAGCCAATATTACACAGAGAAACCCTGTCTCAAAAAAAAAAAAAAAAAAAACCAAAGGAGAAAAAAAGTTAAATATTAAACCAAGAGTGGTGGCACATTCTTGTAATCCTGGAATTTGTGAGGTAGAGGCAGGAGGATCGGGTGCTATAGTCATCCTTGGATACTTAGCAAATTCAAGGGTAGCCCGTACCACAGGAGACCATTTCTACTAGAACATGGCAGGGTAGATGGCTTGGTGACAAAGTACTTGCAGGGCAAGCATGAGGGCTGGTTTAGACCCCAGAGCCTGTACCAAATCCAGGCAGGCCTGGCCGTCACCTGTAACCCCAGCAAGACCCCAGAGCCTGTACCAAATCCAGGCAGGCCTGGCCGTCACCTGTAACCCCAGCAAGACCCCAGAGCCTGTACCAAATCCAGGCAGGCCTGGCTGTCACCTGTAACCCCAGCATAGGCAGCAGAGACAGTGGATCCCCAGGGCAAACATCCCAGCCAGAGTAGTGGGATTGGCACACTCAGGGTTCCGTGAGTAGAGTGAAGAGTGCTAGAGGAAGATACCTACCCCGTGTCAACCTCAGGTCCCTGCACATGGCTGCACATATGTATGCGTGCACAGACTACCTACATATGCAAAAAAAGTAAGTTAAAACCCTCAAAACACAAAAATAAAATAAAATATTAGAACAAATAGCCTTGAGGGGGAAGAGGATATTTAGTCATTTTGTTTATATTTAGTCACTTTGTCAATTTATCTAACTCCGTCCTTGGCTTTTTTGTTTGTTTGTTTTTCTTTTTGCCTGTCTTACTCTGGTAGGCCTGGCTGACCTAAAATTATACAGATATATACACATACATGTACACTGTGTGCATATGCAACCACACCTAGCATTTTCATTGTTTTTTGTTGTTTTTGTTTTTTGGGGTTGTTTTTGCTTTGTTTTGTTTTGGCAAGGTTTCTGTGTGTAGTCCATGTTGGCCTAGATGTCTGTGTTATTCAAGCTAGCTTCAAATTCACAACCACTACACCTTAGACAAATGCTGGAATTACAAGTGGCACTATTGTGCCCAGATTGTCATTTTGGGTTTTTAAAAGTATATGTATTTAGTGGAGCATTGTAAGTATTTGATTATAATCTCAGATCCCAGGGACTAGAAGCATGAAGATTCAGAGGAATTGAAGGCCAGGAGCTGGAGGAATAGAGCAGCAACTACAAGCTCTTGCAGGTCTTCCAGAGGACCTGGGTTCAGTTTTCAGTACTCACAGGGCAGCTTTTAACAGCTATCCGTAGTAGCTCTAGTCCCAAGGGAGTGATGCCCTCTTCTGGCTTCCTCAAGTACTGGACACACATGACATATAGTCATATACACTGACAAAACCCCCTTACAGACAAAATAAAAATAAATAAACTTTACCAAAAAAAAAAAAAAAAAAGGTCAAAGCTGGGCAGTGGTGGTGCATGGTGCATGCCTTTAATTCCAGTGAGAGACAGAAGCAGGCAGAGTTGGAGACAGCCTGTCTATAGAGTGAGTTCTAGGACAGCCAGGGTTACACACACACACACACACACACACACACACACACACACACACTGTAATTCAGAATGAAATGGTCAGGAAATTTTCTGAAAGAAGATTGTTCTAGTCACTGTTGTATTTCTGGGAAGAAACACCATGACCAGGTTAACTTGTAGAAGAACATCCAATTGAAGGTTTGCTTACAGTTTCAGAGGATGAGTCATCATGGCTGGGAGCGAGGCGGCAGGCAGGCATAGCACTGCAACAATAGTGGAGAGCTCACATTTGTTCTGCAAATTGCAGGCAGAGAGAGGGACTGGGCCTGGCTTAGGCTTTTCAAACCTCAAAGCCCACCCCTGGTGACACATATCTATTCCAACAAGGTCACACCTCCTAATCCTTCCCAAAGGATTCCACTAACTGGGGACCAAGCCTTCAAACATGGGCCTGTGGTAGCCAGTCTCATTCAAACCACCACAGGGGTATTAGGAGGTTTTCAAGCAGAAGGATAAGGGAACATGTATGGCAAAGTAGAGATAGGGAGACAGCAAACACAAAGGCGTGACCAGGGTGATAAGCAGTTGTGTGGAAAAAGCATGTGAATGTGACCTGGGCTGTGGTGAGAAATGAGCTGGGGAGCTGGCAGGGTCAGGCCAGGCAACATCTTATGTTCCTTGACAGACCTGTGGACTTTAGTCAGGGCAGTGAAGAGCTACAGAAAGGCTTGCAACAAGAGTATAATCCGGCTTATCAGTATTTTGGATTAAAAATAGTAATTTGTTTATTTGTGAGGGAGAGTGCATGCCAGTGTGCCTGTAGAGAACAACTTACAGCAGTCAGTTCTCCTCCCACGTGGGTCTTGGGAACTGAATCCTGGCCCTCTCTATGAGACGGCTCAGCAGGTAAGGACACACACTGCTCTTGCAGAGGATCCAAGATTGGTCCCTAGAGTTCACACTGTACAACTAACAACCAGCCATGACTTTTGCTTCTGGAGATCCAACGTCCTCTTCTGGTCTAACAAACCCATACACAGACATATACAGACATACAAAACTAAAAAGAAAGTCTCTGCTGGGTGGTAGTGGCACACACCTTTAATCCCATCACTCAGGAGGCAGAGACAGGAGGATCTCTGGGAGTTCCAGGCCAGCCTGGTCTACAGAGTGAATCCCAGGATGGCCAGGGCTGCACAGAGAAATCTTGTCTCAAAAAACAAACAAGTGAACAAACAAACAACAAAGAAATCCTTTTTTAGAAAAGCAAAATAAAAGCTTCCAGAACCTTTTAAACTTTGACTTAAGTCTATATAGCTAATTCTAAGATCAAATCCAATCTAATAACAATTCATTCAATATCAAAATATTTAGGGAGATGTGGTTTTTTTTTTTTTGTTTTTTTGTTTTTTTTTCATCTTGGGTTTTTGTTGTTGTTTTGAGACTGGGTCTTGTTATATGGCTCTGGCTGCCTGGAACTTGATATATTGACCAGGCTGGCCTTGAACTAAAAAAGATCTGCCTGACTCTGTCTCTGATTCTACCTCTCCCTCCCAAATGCAGGGACTAAAGGTGTGTGCACTCATGCTCAGGGCCAAGATACTTTATTTTACTCTTTTCTCTCCTAAATTCTAGAAATGAACCCAAGGCTTCAAGTGCTAGTCAAGTACTCTACAACAGAGATGCCTCTCACTCTCTGTCTTTGAATTGTCAATTCTAGAGATTCTCAATGGCACAGATGGGTTCCCAGCTTCATGGGTTCCCAACTCTTTTGACCTTAGGTTTCTGAGTGCTACACACCTGGCTATGCTCTTTTTTTTTTAAGTGAACACATAGAAGTAAGTACGAATGCCAAATCCTAACTCTGTGCTTAACTTTCTAAGGCTTTGACAGACTATTTTCCAAAGCAACTGTACCATTTAAATTCCTACACAGAGAGTGTGAAGTTTTTATCTGTTTTTGCCAACGTTTGTTACTAAGTTTCTTGTTAGATATATGATTTGTAGATATTTGTTCCCATTCTTTTGGTACAAATGCTAGTTAATAATTTATAAAAGGATAGCTATGCTCCATTTTACTGAGTGCTGCTACAGTTTCACAGTATTAGTTTGAATTTTTATTCTTTTTGATAATTTCATATGTGTATATGTATGTTTTAATTAATCCCCCTTTTCCTCGAATTTCTCTCTCTCTCTCTCTCTCTCTCTCTCTCTCTCTCTCTCTCTCTTTTTCCTGGAACTCACTCTGTAGACCAGGCTGGCCTCAAACTCAGAAATCTGCCTGCCTCTACCTAAGTGTTGGGATCGAAGGTGTGCGCCATTACCACCTGGCCTTTACTCCTATTTCTCCAGCCTCTATACCCCATCCGTCCAAGTCTCTTTTCCAGATTCTCGTGACTTGGTTTCATCCTATGACCTATTTGGTTTAACCAGGGTTATCTGTGAGCATTGGAATGGAACTGTCCATTGACTCTGTGTGGTAAAATCACCAATACCCAGCTGAAGGCAGTGACTTCCTCTCCCTGAATTTCTCAGTAACCACTAGTTTAGCAATGGGGAGCATGCCCCCCCCCCCACTCCTCCCTCCGGCCTTGTATAGAAGAGCCCAGTTTTATACAGACCCACCTACCAGGGCCTGATGCTGTGAGTTCCTGTGGCAGTGGCTGTTTCTCGCTCAGCCGATGGCATTTCACAGCCCCTTTCCCTACCTTTCAACTCTTAGACTCTCTCTTTTAAAATTTAGTTTTATTATTTTTAAAATTTGCTTATTTTGGGTGTTTGTCTACATGTATGTTTATGAACCATGTGCATGCCTGGTGTCCACAGAGAAACCCCCTGGAGCTAGAGGTAAAGATGGTTGTTAGCCATCACGGGGTGCTGGGGTCAAGCCCAGTCCTGTGGGAAAAGCAACCAACGCTCTCCAGTGCTGAGTCATCTCTCTAGGCATGTTTCAATTTTTGTTTGTTTGTTTTTTGTTTGTTTTGCTTTTCGAGACAGGGTTTCTCTGTGTAGCCCTGGCTGTCCTGGAACTCACTCTGTAGACCAGGCTGGCCTCGAACTCAGAAATCCGCCTGTCTTTGCCTCCCGAGTGCTGGGATTAAAGGCGTGCACCACTACTGCCTGGCTTTTTTTTTTTTTTTTGTCATGTTTCAATTTTTATACCCTCTCTTCTACAACTGCTTTGGAATTTTAAGACAATCTGTCCTTTTTTTTAAAAAAAAAAAAAAAATTGGAATGTGGTTAATGATGTCATAAGAAAGCAAGACTACACTATTTAAATAGTATATTGTTTTCTTGCTGATAAATGAAAAAAGTTTAATATGTACTTATTTCTTTTAAAAATTTATATTTTCACAATATAATTATAAAACTGTCTTTCTTTTTTAAAATGTGGCTATAGAATGGAAATATTTGTGTGTCAGAAGTTGATTTTACTTTGTGTGTGTATGTGCGTCTGTGCATGGTATATGTGTGTGGAGACCTGATTTAAAATTTAACAGCTTTCACACCTAGAGCTACACAGAGAAACCCTACCACAAGAAACACAAAATAAATAAATAAAAGTTAACAGCCACATTACATTGCGACTACAGAGCAGTTCTTGCTCATAGCAGTTCTCAGCACAGTGCTGTTGAGAACACTTCCTGGTCTCTCAGGGTTGACTGTCACTGCAGTGGGTGTCACACCTCTGTTGCACTGGTTAGGGATCCATCCCTATTTCTTAGTGGTACCGCACAGGAAGGGAAAGGCTTTCTTTCTACAACTTCCCTTTGAAATTCCCCTTGTACTTCTGTCTTGTCACCTTTCCAGTTGATAGCGTTCTCCTTCCTCCCCGTTCCTATCAGCTTCTCTCGGGAACTTTGGTTTATAGGATGGCCAGTCTGGGGAGGGTGAGGATTATCCTTCCTTCTCTACCAGGTATGACCTTGTACATTAGCTTTGTGCAGATAATAGCAAGCACAATATTAGGGTATGTGTGCAGGGGCAGCCTATGGGCTAGAATGAGGGAGAAGAGCCCTGAGGTAACTCTCTTCTTGCCTGCTACCCCTCTTCCAGCATCACGCCTGAGTCTAACACATCCCACCTTTGTTGTCCAGGTGCATCCACTGTGGTGTCATCCACCTGACTTTGGCCTTGCTGAAAAGCCACATCCAGGAGCGACACTGCCAGGTTTTCCACAAATGTGCATTCTGCCCCATGGCCTTCAAGACTGCCAGTAGTACGATGGACCACAGTACCACCCAGCACCCCACCCAGCCCCACAAACCCTCCCAGTGAGTGCAGCTGCAGGACCAGGGTTCTGTGGGGCAGAGAGGGTGGCCTGGCTGCTATAAGGGTGGTACAAGGATGGGCTGGGGAGCTGATGCTGTGGAGAGAGATGTGGAGTCTCCTGAGGACATCCCAAGGCAGGAAAAGATGAACACTGGCTCAGGCTAGTGCACCCCAAACCCCACTCTGGTTCAGAGAGAGAGCAGAGACAGGGGAGAGGGGCTGTTTGATTCTCCCAGCAGAGCCCTGGTTACCTCACACCTCTGGGGCTTGTTTTGTCAGGCTAATTTATAAGTGCTCCTGTGAAATGGTCTTCAATAAGAAGAGGCACATTCAGCAACATTTTTACCAGAATGTCAGCAAGACACAGGCGGGTGTCTTCAAGTGCCCCGAGTGCCCACTCCTGTTTCTGCAGAAGCCAGAATTAATGCAGCATGTCAAGGTGAGGTACCTTGGGAAGAAGTGATGTGCCTCAGGCTAGGGGTGTGACTCTGTACATCTTTTCCCTTGCCTAGTCAGTAATCCCTCTCTCAATCCCCAGAATACCCATGGTGTTCCCCGGAATGTGGAGGAGCTGTCAAGCCTCCAGTCTTCAACAGACACATCTTCTAGCCGCCCTGGTTCTCGAGCTCCCACTGAGCCCCCAGCTACAAATGTAGCTGCTAGAGGCAGCTCCCTGACTGCTAGCCGTTGGGGCCGGCCAGAAGCTCACCGCAGGGCTGAAGCAAGGCCCCGGATGAGGAGCACTGGTTGGACCTGTCAGGAGTGCCAAGAGTGGGTTCCTGATCGAGAGAGCTATGTGTCCCACATGAAAAAGAGCCATGGTCGGGTAAGTGCAGCCACATGCCACCGTGCAGCCACTGGAATTCTTGGGCTTTGTTCTGTGAGGCTAGGATCCTCTTACATGGCTAACCTCTCAGGTTTCTGGTGCTTTGGGCAGGCTAGGTACTATAGATCTTAAGGTCTTGAGGGTGTCCTATTTGGTCATATCTAAAACAGGCTTAGGATTCTGATGCTGTGGGACTGTTTTCTCCTCCCTTAGACACTGAAGCGGTACCCATGCCGGCAGTGTGAACAGTCCTTTCACAACCCCAGCAGCCTGCGCAAACACATCCGTAACAACCACGACACAGTGAAGAAGGTCTACACTTGTGGGTGAGTCTGGAATGGGGCCAGGAGAAGCCTGAAATTCAAAAAGCTTTGCCTGTGGCTTCACTGGGGCTCTGCTGTGCTGTGAGATCGGGGCCTAAAGCAAGAGAATAGTGAGTTCCTTGCAGGAAAACACCAGCTAAGTGACAAACAAGGCAAGCCAGGGGCCAGCTTCCAGGGCTGGCAGCTCATTGTTCTCTCCTCAGTTTCCAACCCTGGATTTTCTCATTGGGGCCTAATGTCTGAGAGTAGAGATGGGGATGTGACAGATGACAGTGCTCTGGCATTTCTGACTGACCACCGGCCTAGCGCCGGGCCCTCTGGATTGTGTAGGGATGAGGGCCTAGTATCAAGTGTGCAAGCCTTCTAACCTGCTGGCTCCCTTATCATCTTGGCTGGTTTGATTAGGAAGTCTATCTGCTCACATAGCTTTCAGTCCTGAGAAAGCTGCCAGTGGTATTTGTGGGGAACACTGGGGGAAACTGAGGTCTCATCTGCCTCCTCAAACGTGCTCTTGCAGGTACTGTACCGAGGATAGCCCCAGCTTTCCTCGGCCCTCCCTCCTGGAGAGCCACATTAGCCTTATGCATGGTATCAGAAACCCTGATTTGAGCCAGACGTCCAAAGTCAGAGATCCAGGTGGACATTCCCCTCAGGTGAGTGTGGGATCACTGCTGTGAACTGGCTGTTCAGTGAGGCCTGGGACTGGAAAGACATTAGAAGGGCTTCAAGACCCCAGTAGTAGTTGTGGCCATGGAGCAAGCAGAGTAACTGCTAATGCAGTCACTATCTCTTTGTGTCCCATTGGGGCACTGAACGTAAGAAGGAAACGAGCAAAGATCCATGGGAAAATCCATCAGTCTTTTCTGCTGTAACCTGACTTCTGCTTCCTCAACATCTTAGTCAGGAAGACAGAGTTACCTTGTCAAGGAAGGATTATTACTTCCCTGTTGCACTAGCTGTGGGAAGAATTGGGTCTAGAACCCTCTATGCCGGCCGGCCCCTTGCTTTCTTCCCTCTCTCCTGTTGTGTGCTCCTTTCCTGATTCTGGTGTGCTTCTAGAGCAGCCTGATTGCCCCCATGCTGCAGATTCTCCTCACACCGTGGCGGAGGGCCAAGTGTTCTGAGGAGGACTCAGTAGGTCCAAGAGCCACCTGGAGGCCATGGACTGTCTTGAAACTTTTTTCTCTATTGAGGGTATGGTGCTAGCTAGTAGAAGCCTTTGCACACAGAGTAGGTAGAATATCAATTTCTTTCTTTTCATATTTTGCTCAGCACCAATACATGAGAACATACAACCTCCCTTCTCTTCATTGCTGTGCATGCCCTTCAACACAGCAGTTCTGCCCTAGGACTTTTTGGTTAGAGAGCTTTGGGCCTTAGGCATTTCGGTGTGTGTGTTCAGTGACAAAGAGGAAACTTGGGCATCTGCTTGAGCACAATGTCAGCCCACAATAGGTTAGTGTGCTGCCACTAGAAGAAAGAAGCTTCTGTGTTTGCTCACCTGGGGACAAGTTCCAGTATACATTATTAAGTACGAAAGTGCAGGGTGAGAGAAATCAGCTTTCATCGTGTATTTTTTAAACCATGCATGAGATGTTTCTTGGAGGAATTATAAAAACCCAGGATTCCTAGTTGCTCTCTTATTGGTATGATAAAGACTATGGGCAAAAACAATTTGGAGAGGAAAGACTTTATTGCAACTTTACAGTTTATAGCTCATCATGGAGGGAGATCAGGGCCAAAATTCAAGGCAGGAACCCAAGGGCAGAGACCATGGAGGGACACTGCTTATTGGCTTGTTCTCTATGTCTTGGTAAGCCTGCTTTTTTATATAGTCCAGAAACACCTGCATAGGGGTAACACCACCCACCTACAGTGAGCTGGGACCTTCCATGTCAAATCTAATGAAATCTAACGTCTAAGAAAATGCCCTGTAGACTTGTCTATAGGTCAGTCTGAAGGAGGCATTTTCTAATTGAGCTTCCCTCTACCCAGATGACCCTGGCTTGTGTCAAGCTGACCAACACTAAGCATAGCAGGTAGTCCATTCTGTGACAGACCTGAGAAGTGGGTTAGGTGGGACTCTCTTTACCTTCCTGTTAGGCATGTATACACTAAAAACAAAGGACTTGGGCTGGTGAGGTGCCTCAGCAGTTAGGACTCTTCTTGTGACTGTAAGAGGGCCCAATTAGATTCCCAGCACCCATGTGGTGGTTCAGAACTACCTGTAAATGAAATTCCAGAGAATCCAATACTCTCTTCTGACCTTCTTAGGCACCAAGCATGCACATGGTGTATATATAGACATGCAGGTAAAACACTCTCACATGAAAGAAAATGAATAAATCTGTCCCTAGAACCCACAGGGGAGGGAGAAAAAAATGATTCCCCAAAAGTTGTCTTCTGGCCTCTACCTGAGTTCCATGGCACTTAATGAGCAGAAGGTGCATGTGAGCTTGACCTCATCTCTGTTCACACTTTTCTTTCAGGTGAGCCATCTGAAAAGACCTGTCAGCAGAGTGGCAGATGCTCCAGGCACTAGCAATGGTGCGACTGTGTCCTCCACCAAAAGGCACAAGCCCCTGTTTCAGTGTGCAAAGTGCACCTTCGCCACAGACTTGGAGCTTGAGTTCCAGAGCCACATACCTCAGCACCAGGTGGACAGCTCCACAGCCCAGTGTCTCCTCTGTGGCTTGTGCTACACATCTGCCAGCTCCCTCAACCGCCACCTGTTCATAGTCCACAAAGTGAGAGACCAGGAAGAGGGGGGAGAAGAAATTGTGGAGGTGAAGGTGGAAGCCACGGACTCAGAGGCATGCTCTGGAGAGGAGGTGGCCATGGAGACTAGAGAGAATGGACTGGAAGAATGTGCCAGTGAGCCTTTGGTGGCTGACCTAGAACCAAGGAAGTCACTAGGCCTGGCTCTGGATGAAGACAGTGCCCATGACCCTCAGAATCAACCACAGGCCTCTCAGGACCAGAACAGCCATGCCCTATCTCCTCAGGTGTGACCAGAGGCTTTGTAGGCATCAGTCGGGCTGTGGCACCCTCCACCTGCTGTGCAGACTGTGGGAAATAAAAAGCTCTGCCCCAGTGTTTGTGTGGCCACTGTGCTCTGGAGCAGTGTCTGTTCTGAGCTGTGGGTCTGGATGTCTCCCAGCACCAGAAAATGTGGGATCACCCAGAATTCCTCACAGCTCTGAGTTTGCTTCTGTTATTTATGGCTTAATGCTGCTTCTTGATACCCCAGTTCTCATTCATGTCTTTCCAGCCCCAGGCTATTTAGGTAGTGCAGCCCCAATGCTGTCAACCCAGCTTGCAACCCCTCAGTAGTTGTGCTCTGGGCTCCCTCCCTGCTGTGTTCATCTGGAGACACCTCAGAGCTCTCCTTCCTTCCTTCAGAGCCCAAGATGGAGGGGAATGAAGGGTGCTGGCCATTCCTCTGGGAACTCTGCCCAGCCTGGCTTGGTGAGGTCCCTTGCTCACCCTTTCCTTCCTGTCTTCTTTCTCTGGTTCTTTCCCCCAGAAAACATCCTGAGGACTTCACCTGTCGCCCTGATCATGTCTCTGTGGGAGGGAGAAATGGTAGCACACTCCTATTTGGACCTGAGAGAAGCACGAAGTATGGCAGGCACGTGCCAAGAGCCAGATCCTCTCTGGGCTGTGGTGGGTCTTCCTTCTGCTGCTGTCCTGCGATCCCTGACAGGTGGGATGTGGGGCACACAGACATTGGGGTTTTTGTATTTTTGTTCCTGTGCCATTAGAGATGCTGCTGCCTCAGGCAGGCCAGCCCCTCCTCCTCTCGGCTACACTCTTGTTGCTCAGACTATATTTCAATAAAAAAATCTTCTTACCATGCAGGTAGGCTCTTGTATTCCTCTTCTGGTGAGCTAGCCCTTCCCTGCTCCACCTGAGACTCTTCCCAGACAGCCCTGACTACTCTGCCTGAAGGAAAACAGCATTTCCTCCTGCCCATGGAAGCTCCAGGTTCTGGAGCTTGTGCTTGGGAAAAGAAGGAGCCTTATAAGTCTCTGTTCTCTGGAGAGTTCTAAAGGAGCGGGGGGTGGGGGGGTATGTTCAGTTCTGGTCAAGAGCCACCCCCCAAGGACTCTAACCTGGCAACATTAGCTTTAAGGTCTATTGCTATTCTTTGGGCATCTTTCCATCAAAGGGTTTTCAACCCAAGAGATTCTTGGTGAAGGATGAAGAGAAGGAATTCTGTGACATTCATACAGCATTCAGAGACTGCTATTGCCATAGCAAATCCAGACTTGGTAGAATTGGGATTAGATGAGATTGGGCCTATCCAAGCCAAGGGGCAAGTTGTGGGAAGGTGTTCTTGGACCCAACAGCCCTGGGCCAGGTCCTGTAGCCCGAGGAAGGGGTGCTGGCTGAGGCCCTAGGCTTGATCTTTCAAGAGAGGCATGAATACCAATTAGAAATCAAGTTGGATAAGTATGCATGACCTTTTCACAATTGAAGATTTTTTTTTTCTTACTCTATCAAATGCCAATTTTTTAGTGACAGGCTAGTGGCAGTGGGAAAAGTTAGTGCTTGCCTCAGTTCCAGAGAGGCTCTGCTGTACACAGCATTTTAATGAGCATTCTTTCTGGCAAGGCCTCCACTTCCCTGCTTCCCCAGCTGGCAGTGAAGGGAAACAAGCCCTACTGAGCGCATCCCAAGCCAGCTACTGTCCCTTTCCCAATTCCTTCACATACCTTGCTTTCTCTTCCCACCAGTCCTTCACCTATTGCTAATCTCCCCAGTGTTGGAAGCCTCTGTACCCCAGATCATTCATGAGAACGGATTCTTAAGGAGCTGTGTGGCTGCATTTCTTCCCACTCAGAAGCCAGGGGAGCTGGAACAAAGGTGGAGCAACTGTCCTCATATCAGATCCAGCCTCTTGGAGGAGTAGAATAGGACCTTCTATGGGAAGCTGAGTTCTTGCCGCCCTTAACCAGTTCCTAGCACCCCTCATCTTCACAGGCCCCTCTCAGCAGAATTAAGGTCCCCCCATGCAGCTCCTTCAAGGTTTTCATGAGGTCGTGAGTGTCCCAGCACCCTAGTTGTCCAGGCTACCATGTGGATAGGAGGCTTCTGCACTTGTGTGCCTGGAGACACAGTAAGGTGGAGCACACTTCACTGGATGTGGGGTTCAGTTAGGAATTGGCCAGTTTGCTTCTTCACTATTCAGTGATGAAGATCACATTTCCAGCCCTGCTCATGTCCAGCATCTTGTTTAACTCTTCCCAGAGACTTTCACTTAACCCTCACAAGGGTCTCTGCTACCCTTCTACTTTACAGAGGCAAAAAACAAAAACAAAAACACGGCCTTAGGTTAAATGACAGATAGGTGGGGCTACCTGTGATGATGGTGCTGAGTCAAACCTGTGCTGCCTTAGTGACAGGCCTGTTCTGGCTGCTGCCAGCCTGTCAGCAGTGTGGAGCCATCCAAAGCCCACCCTTCTAGTTTCCAAAAAGGCAGGGTGCCCCTTCATGTCAGATCCTCCAGTGCCTTGTCACCCTAAGGAAGGTCCTGCGTCCGCACAGTCCGCACATGCAGTGTCGTTGGCTCTCACTGGGGTTTACTTTCCACCTGAAGACCTATTGTTTCTGGAGCACTCTCTAGAAGAGGTTACCTAACTTCTGGGGAACACGTGGTTCCCTCAGAGTCAGTATCTCCTGATTGCTCATGACAGTTTTTTAGTGCACTACTTGTCATCTGAGGACACTTGCTCTAACAGATATTTTCCCTGCAGCGGATGCTCTCCTGACAGAGCTAGATTAGATTTGCTACCATCGAGAAACTACCATCTGAATACCCCGAGGCTTGACAAATGACTAGTATTTACTCTTTAACTGCTTTGTCTCTGTAAAATGATATGCTGAATTACTGTGGACTAATTGTTGTAAAGAATTTGCCTCTTATGTAAACAGTCTGGGTTTTAAAATTTCAATGGTTGTGTTGTGGCCCACCCTAGAATTTCCACATTTTGCCTTACCCCAGGCTGAGGAACTTCTGTCCTGTATGCCATTGTACATTCTACACCAGGTAATTTAAAAAACTTTTTTTTTTTTTTTTTGGTTTGGAAAAATAAATAACATATACATTCAACAACATAAGGCATTCAACAGTACAAATGAACACAGAATAAAAAGTAAAGCTCATGGTGGAGGCCAGCTTCCAGTGCCCTTGCCAGAGCTCCTCATTGTTATCTCTATCTTGTGTATCCCTTTCAGAGCAATTCTATGCATTTATGAGTTTATAAATATGTATATTTATATATCTATTTTTAATACAAACAGTAGCGTTCTATACGTCATGTTCTGAAGCTTGCTTTTTTTCCCCACTTACATAGTGTGATAGAGGTTGTTAAGACACTGGGTCAGTATAACTCTTTAAAAGCTTTAGGTTTTTGCATCCAGATGTACGGCTGAGTGTGAATGTGTGCATGAGTGAACTCATAAGACTCAATCAGTAATAGAACCGCAGAGCTGGGGGTGGGGGGCTGACCTAACCAAGATTAGACCAGCTAGGTTCTAGAATATGTCCTTTGTCTTCTCCAAGCCTGCCACCCACCTTCATCAACACACACTGCAGCTTAAGTAGGGAGAACAGAATGCTTGGGCCATGACTCCTAAATAACATGATTTTTTTTCCAGGTTCCCATTTAAAATGCCTTTTCATTGTAAAATGACAGACTGCTAATAAAGAAATGTAAGACACATATTTATAACCCCACCCTTTTAGCAAGGCAGTTATTAGTTTTGCATCACCTTCCAGTTCTTTGATATATTCATAATTGAATTTATGGTATAATTATAATTACAGTCATGGCGGTGAATGTCCTAGGGTATTGGGCATACTAGACAAGTGCTCTATCACTGAGCTGCCTCCTAGTCTTTATTTATTTATTTATTTAGTTATTTATTAGGTTTGGGTTTTTTTCGAGACGGGGTTTCTCTGTGTAGCCCTGGCTGTCCTGGAACTCACTCTGTAGACCAGGCTGGCCTCGAACTCAGAAATCCGCCTGCCTCTGCCTCCCGAGTGCTGGGATTAAAGGCGTGCGCCACTGCTGCCGGCTCTCCCAGTCCTTTTTTTTGTTTTGTTTCCTTTTATTAATTCAGGGTCTTGTTTTGTAGCCCAAGTTGGCCCTAAATCCTGCCTCAGGTTCCTGAATAATAAGTATATATGTAGGCATGTACCACCACACAGACTTACTAATTTTTCTTGAGTGATCTCAGGAGCAGTGTAAGAAAATGGAGAAAGCCGATAATTTAAAAATCAGAAATGCAGTCAGGCAGTGGTGACAGTGGTGGCCCACGCCTTTAGTCCCAGCAGAGGCAGGCAGCAGAGGCCATTCTGGTCTACAGAGTTAGTTCCAAGACAACTAAGGCTACACATAGAAACCCTGTCTTCAAAAACATATCAACAACAACAAAAACCCCTTACAGACATGCCAATTCTTGATCCCTGTTGTTTGACAGCCATTTGGTCTCAGAGTCTCTCATCTCCTGCTTTGTGTTTTTGGGTATCTTGAACAGGCTTGATTCTACTCATTCCACTGATGTTTATGCCCGAGTAGAAAAGACAGTCTCAAAAGCAAGAATTCTTACAGTATTTTCTTTCTTTCTTTCATTTACTTTTTGGCTAAGATCTGTACAAAATGGAAAAGATCTTTCCCTGCACGTTCATTTATTTATATTTCAATGTGTATCGGGGTTTTTGCTTTCACATACTGGGTTCTTTTTTATTACTTTTACTTTTTGTTGAGACTTTCCAAATTGGACTTTCTGCCTATTGATGATTCTCAGGCATCTTTAAATCCTGTCATCTCAGCACTTTAGGGACCTGCATCCAGATGAATTCTTGAAATAGTTCATTGTATAGCGTATTGGCCTTCAAATGTGCTTTTATGAAGCTGGGGAGAATGGTACACACCTACAATCCCTGGGAGATAGATACAGGAGGATCAGTTTCAAGCCATCCTGACTGCAGAGTGAATTTGAGACTAGCCTGGAATGCATAGGACTCTGTCTTTAAAAAAATAAAAACTAAATGTGTGTGTGTGTGTGTGTGTGTGTGTGTGTGTGTGTGTGTGTGAAGATAGTTTTAGTCTCTAGCACAAGCTAGCCTGAAATTCATTCTATAGTCCAGGCTGACCTTAAACTCATGAGGATCCATCTGCCTCAGGCTCCCACCTCCCAAAATGGCAGGTGTAAGCCACTACACCTCTGGATTTGTTTTTTTTTTTTAAATTTTCAAATTTAAATTGTATTAGGTGCAAGAATACTACAAACTGATACATATGTTATTGACTATGTGGAAAATGGGTCATAAAAGTAAAGTCATGCCAATTCCAACTGGGTGGAACACCATCTCATTAAGTGCTCAAGTGGCTATACACCTGTACTATCACTAACTTCAAGGGTTGCAGTGCCATTGTTCTTATGTACTAGACTAAAGTCAAGCCATTCATCACCTTTGCCTCCATTCTCTGAAATGGGCATGGCTGTGTGTGTTTGTTGAGACTATGTCTCTCTGTGTTCCTGGCTTTTGTGGAGCTCATTCTGTAGATCAGGCTAGCTTTGAACTCACAGAGATCCTCTAGCCTCTACCTCCTGAGTGCTAGTGTTAAAGGCTTGCTACTATCTAAGAAACTCTGCTTGTGGGGATTTCACAGCTCCTTCATAGGCTAGTACTGAAGAAGCTTTGGATATAATTTTTAAAATGCAGCCAAAGCTAGATGTCACACACCTTAATCACAGCTCCAGAGAGGCAGAGACAGGAAGATGTCCTGATTCATGGTCATTCGTCTTTACACAGCCAGCCTGTAGTGATGAAGAAAAAGGAAGTCGGGTATGGTGTCACATGCAAGAGTTGTGATTCCAGCTTTTGGGAGGCAGAGGCAGAAAGATGTCTCTGAGTTTGAGCCAGCCTGGTCTACAGAATGAGTTCTGGGCCAGTTATGGCTGTATAGGAAAGAGACTGTCTCAGGACCTGTGAGGAAATGCTAACAGTGGAAAGAAAGCTGTAGAAGGCTAGGCTTACTGGTCCAGACCAGCAGCGGGGAGGAGGGCTGCAAGCCCTGCCGGGGCCGGAAGCTATGCTAGGGTTGGCTGTGTGGCTCAGTGGTGGGACATTTGCCTGGAGGTTCTGTGTTCAACCCCTAACATTTGGGGGTGGGGGGTTGGTAATGGAGTAGGAGGCAGATGGGACAGGTGGTGGCTGGATTTGTTAGTGGCGTCACTTGCGTGGGCAGTAATGATAGCAGTTGTTACTGAGAGGCATTCAACATTTCAGAAGAATGAGATGTTCAGGAGAAGGAGAGCTAAGGCCACTAAAGATTGTTTTGGAAAAGCCTTGTTAGCACAAGCCTGTAATCCTGGCACCCAGGAGCCTGAGGGAAGAAGGGTCAAGTTGTAGACCAGCTTGGCTAACTTAGAGAAGTGAGAAGGCTCTATCTTAAAATGAGGACAAAGGGAAAGCCTGGGGATACTTGCCTCACACTCAGTCCTCAGTCTGGGGTTGGGGAGAGGATACAGCTTAGTGGTACCACACTTGCCTCAAGTTCAGTCCTCAAAAGGAAGATCTGATAGGGAGATAACAGGTGAGTTTACCCTAAAAGGAGAAGCCGAGGTTGGGAGGCTTTTCTAGGCTCCGTTGGAGAAAAGGTGGCTTTCTGGGCTCAACTAACTGCTGCCCTGTGACCCCGGGTACCCATTTCTCTGGAAAGTGCCTGGATGTGTGGCAGTGTGGAGTTCAATCAGAGGATGTAGGCCAGAGAGAACACCTACCTAGCTGGGTAGCCCTACTTTGGGGACCCAAGTTCCCCTTCCACTCAAAGTAGAATCAGAGTGCCTTCTTGTTAGCAGTAATTCTTCAATTGGTGTCCACTTGCTCCAACACAGCTGTGGCCACATCTCTAGTCCCTGGATAGGAACATGCCAGACTGGCTAGCTCATCCCACAGGAGCAGGACCCAGACACTCCACCCTTTGAAACAGGCTCGGCTGCCTGAGCTGAGGGCTACCTAAGCTCTTGGAGAGAGATCAGACGAGCATTTGAGAGTACTGTGACATGGCCCAGTGGCACAGGCCTGCAATCCCAGGCCCTCAGAGGCTGAAGCAGGAGGATGGAAAGACCCTGCCTTAGTAAGACCCTGTCTTAAGAAAGAGAAAGAGGCCAGAGATATAGCTCATGCCTAGCCTAAGTGGGGTGGACACACACATACACACACACACACACACACACACACACACATACACACACACCACTGCAGATCAGCTTGAAGGAAGGATAGCTAGCCTGCAGTGCGAGGAAATAGAATCTCATGGATAGAAAGAACAACAGGGATCTGGGTTTTGTTGAATTCTCATGCTAGGACTTGGCTTTAAAATGAGAACAAAGAAGAAACTAGTCCCAGTGAGTGTACGTGTGTGTGTTGACAACAAGAGGATCCTGAGGACTCATTGGCCAGTCAGTTGAGCACAGTGAGCTTCTGGTTCACTAAGAGACCTTGGCTCAAAAAATAGTCATGGAAAAACACACACACACCTACATGTCCCACAAGGCCAAGTATGCATACATGCACCTCACACATTTAAAAAGGAAAAGAGCAAGGCATGATGGGGGTGGACACACACACACAAACACACACACACACACACACACACACACACACACACACACACACACA
>JADRCH010000016.1:18436825-18453438 GCA_019843965.1 Rhynchomys soricoides
CACACACACACACACACACACACACACACACACACACACACACACACCACTGCAGATCAGCTTGAAGGAAGGATAGCTAGCCTGCAGTGTGATGTAATAGAATCTCATGGATAGAAAGAACAGCAGGCATCTGGGTTTTGTCACCTTTTGAGCATTCTGGAATCAGAGGCAGGCAGATGCCAAGTTTGAGGTCAGCCTGGTCTACATTACAAAGTCCATGTTACCCAGACGCCACAGAGTGAGACCCTGTCTCAAGAACAATGAAATGATATCCCATGTGTGCTATGTCTGCACATTTATGGGGCTTCAGTGGTCCCAGAATTGAACTTAGAATGGAGTTTAACTTGAATCAAGGAGAAATGAGATGAGATGCACATGGGAGGGGTGTGTGTGTGTGTGTGTGTGTGTGTTTACAGTCTGGAGCTGTGTGTGCAGGGACTAGGCATCTCCAGGATCAACATTCTAGCTAGTACTGAGACCCAGTGATGGCAGCATGGGGATCAAGGTAGAGGGATACTTAATGATGCCAAGTTCCCTTCTTGTCAACCCTGTTTGGACTCTGTGGCTGTATATTCTGTCCTCAATTTACCCCTATCCCAGATTAGGGCACTCTGGTCTCTAGGAGATTGAGTTAGCCCTCAGAACCTGGCATCTGGCCATTCTTATTGGGCATAGCTGTGGGATTGCTTTGCCTTTGTTCAGAGGGCCAGTGTCTGTACTTTGAAACCCAGGTCGGCTAATCCATCACAGCTTGATAAGGGGTGGGTTCCTTTGGGCTCTTCTGGGAAGTTTAGTAGTGAAAGGAAGGGTTAATATGTCAGGGAAAAGCAAACACTTGGTACCTTCATAGTCTATAGGGAGAGAAGCCCAGCAGGGAGGACAGGACACTGAGAGCTGACCGCTGAGAAGGTCTCAGATTATGGGGCCTTGGAAGGGAACCTTAATACACTCTGAAGCAGAGGTTGTTGGGACAGCATAGTAATGCCAGCCTGTTCTTCAAAGCTGGTGTAACTGCCCGATAACCTCACTTTACCCCGTGGGGTTTGCTTGTTTGTTTAGTTTTCTGAGACAGGGTCTCCCTGTGTAGCCCAGGCTCACCCTGAACTCATAGCAGTTCTCTTACTTAGCTTTTCCCCTTTTGTTTTCTGTGACAGGGTCTCAGTATAGCTCAGGCTAGCACCTAGCTCATTAACAATCACCCCACAGCCTCCAAGGTGCTGGGATTACAAGGATGTGTCTCCATACCCACCACCCCCAGTGTCTCCACAACCCCTGCTTCCCCACCCCCAACCCCACGCTTTGAAGGAACAATTGGCCTTTGGAAGTGGGAAGTGAAGAAGGTAGAATCTTCATTCCTGTTTTTAATTATTGCTATTTACAAAAGTGTGTTATATTGGAGGGCCATCCTACGACAATGCTTCATTCCAGTTACAGGCGGGAAAGGAGTTAGGAAAGAGTCACCATCACCTCAGCCACAAGGAGAAGCTCGCTTTTTGCTGGATTTCTTTTTTAATTAATAAATGTATAATTTTATGTTTTGTCCGAGTGTATGTATGTGCACTGTGTACATGCCTGGTGCTCAGAGAGGCTGTTAGATGGCTGTGAATCACCACGTGGGTGCCGGAAATTCAGCCTGGGTCCTCTGCAAGATTCAGCCTTAATTGCTGAATCATTTCTCCAGTTCTCTCGCCATTTTGGAACTCCTGCTGTGGCAGGAGGTGCATCCCCACAGCTTTTGGCTCCTCCGGGTATTTGTTTGTTTGTTTCTGCTTGAAAGCCTTGTATTTCTGGCGATTCTTCTGGTCCATGGTCTTGCTTCATCCTGACAGCCACCTGCTGCTGCCCCTTCCCCAGACTCTGATCCGAAGCCTGGACCTTTTTTTTTGAGACAGTCTCACGTTTTAGTACAACTCAAACTCACTATGTAGCCCAGGCTGGAGCCTTCCAAGTGTTGAGATTATAGATGGGAGCCATCATACCTCACTTCAGGGGGTCTTGCTTGAAGAATTAGACAAAGAGAAGAAAAAGAAGAGGGTCAGTTTAGAAGAAGGTGAATGTATGGCCAAACTGACAGAAACTGGATTCAGGTTGGGCACCATAAACAGTGGTACTCCCCTGAGCAAGATGGAGTCCATAACCAGATTCTGGGTTAGGCATCTACAAGATGGACTTAAGAAGGTCAAGGGGCAAGGACCATAAGATTCCCGAATCAAGGGGGCTGGAGAGATGGCTCAGCAGTTAAGAGCACTGACTGCTCTTCCGAAGGTCCTGAGTTCAAATCCCAGCAACCACACAGTGGCTCACAACCATCCATAATGAGATCTGATGCCCTCTTCTGGGGTGTCTGAAGACAGCAATAGCAGTCAAGGCTGGAGCGAGAAGAGAAAGTGTCTGAAGACAGCCACAGTGTACTTACATGGAATAAATAAATCTTTAAGATTCCTGAATCAAGGAGGTTGTCTTAGTCAGGGCTTCCATTGCTGCAGTGAGACACTGTGACCAAAAAGCAAGTTGGGGAGGAAAGGGTTTATTTGGTTTACACCTCCACAGCACTGTTCATCATTGAAGGAAGTCAGAACAGGAACTCAAACAGGGCTGCAACCTGGAGGCAGGAGCTGACGCAGAGGCGGTGGAAGGGTACTGTTTACTGGCTTGCTCCCCACTACATGGCTTATTGCTTTCTTATAGAAGCCAGGACCACCAGCCCAGGGGTGGCCCCACCCACAATGGACTGGGCCCTCCCCCATCAATCACTAATTAAGAAAATGCCCTACAGGCTTGTCTACAGTCTGATTTTATGGAGGCATTTTCTTAATTGAAGTCCCTCCTCTCAGATGACTTTTAGCTTGTGTGTCAAGTTGACATAAAACTACCCAGCACACAGGACAGCCAGGGCTACACAGAGAAACCCTTTCCGGAAAAAAACAAAACAAAAAAACCAAAAAAAAAAAACAAAAACAAAAAAAAACCAAAACCAAAACAAAACTACCCAGCACACAGGTGAAGTTACTGTCCACTGAACATTATGTTCCCACGTGTGTGGAGAGGGGGTGGGGTGGATAAAGAATAAGGGAAAAGGGGGGACTGGGAGAGGGAGGTCCAGAGCTGTCCCCAAAGACATGTGTAGGCCTGGGAGGGGAAGGGATAATGGGCTGGCACTTTAGAGGTAGAGGAATTCCTGGTGACAATGTTGGAGTGGCAAGCACTTGATTGCATTGCTAAAGGGAAGGGAGGGTGAAGGTCTCTGAGAGGACAAGGTCCTCAGTGTACCTGCTGCCAGGATGCTGGCTGGTCACCAGAAAGGATGACAGTGGGACCAGAGCCTGGGATACATAGCACTCAATGTGCATGACCATTTTATTTTGTTTGGGGGTTTTGGTATTTTTTTTTTCTTTTTAAAAGTATTTATTTAATTTTTATTTTGTGTGTGAATGTTTGCCTGCGTGTGTGTGTGTGTGTGTGTGCACCACGTAAGTACACCATGTATGTGCACCATGTGTGTGAGCACTATGTGCGTGCACTATGTGTTTGCATTATGTGTTTGCACCATGTGTGTGCTCCATGTGTGTGTACCATGTATGTGCACCGTGTGTGTACACCATGTGTGTGCACCGTGTGTGTGTACCATGTGTGTATCATGCGTGTGTACCATGTATGTGCACTATGTGTGTACACCACATGTGTGTACACCACATGTGTGTACCATATGTGTGTACTATGTGTGTGCATCATGAGTGTGCACTTTATGTGTGCTCCGTGTGTGTGTACCATGTGTGTGTACTACGTGTGCACACCACACGTGCGTACTGTATGTGTGCAATATGTGTGTGCATCATGTATATGCACTATGTCTGTGTACTATGTGTGTGCACCATGTATGTATACCATGTGTGCACACTATGTGTGTACACCATATGTGTGTACCGTATATGTGCACTATGTTTGTGCACCATGTATGTGCATCATGTATGTGCCTGGTGCTGGTAGAAAACAAAAGAAACCATCAGATCCCTGAAACTGGAGTTGCAGGTGGTTGTGAGCCACCGCATGGGTGCTAGGAACTGAAGGCTACCCCTCTAGAGCAGCAAGTGCTTGCCACTGCTGAGCCATCGTTCTAGCCCCTTCTCTTTTCTTTTTGAGGCAGTGTCTCCTGTGACCCAGGCTGGCCTCAAACTTGATACTTAGCTGAGGATGCCCATGAGCTCCCAATCTTCTTGCCACTACCCCCAGAAAGCTGAGATTGTGGGCATCCATGTCTCTACCATTCCAGTGCTGCAGAGGTAGAGAGAGCAGGATCTCTGAGGTGCACTGTCCGGTGCATCAGAGAGCTCTAGGCTCAGAGAGAGACCTGATCTCAAAAGACTCAAGTGAGGAGGCCATAGATGGTGGTGCACTCAGGAGGCAGAGGCAGGGGATCTCTGTAAGTTCGAGGCCAACCTGGTCTACAGAGTGAGTTCCAGGACAGCCTGGGCTACCCAGAGAGACCCTGTCTCGAAAATCCAACAACAACAAAAAAGTGGAGCACAGTTGAGGAAGACACCTCAACTTGGTTTCCCAGCATAGCATACCTGTATGCACACAGAGACCCTGGGAGGCAGGCTCCCCCACTGTCTCCTACTGCAAAACTGAAACCCTGTTCCTCCCAACTCTTAGCACCACCTACAAAGCCCTAGCAGTGGATTTATGGAGATTCTGGTTTTTCTTCAGGTGTGAGAGACTCCTGAGGGCAAAGGCTATAACACATTCATTTCTGTTCCCTCAGCATCTGGCATAAAGCCGGACACGTGGTAATTATGGTTATTTAACAAAAATTTGCTGAAGAGCCATGTGTGGTGGTGCAACTGTAATTCCAGCACCTGGAAGGCTGCGATGGGTGACCCATGGATTCCAGGCCAGCCAGAGGTCCGCAGTGAGACCGTCTCAAAAAATAAATGGACAGGAGGGATAGCTTAGCAGTTAAGAGTATTGGCTACTCTTCCAGAGGACTTTGGTTTGATTCCCAGCACCCACAGGGCAGCTTACAACCATCTGTAACTCCAGTTCCAGGAAAGCCGACACCCTCTTCTGGTTTCCATGGGCACTGCATGCACATGATACACAGGCATGAAATTCATGCAGGCAAAATACACACACACACACACACACACACACACACACACCCCACAACCAAATAAAAACAAACAGACCCTCCTTGTATTCCAACCGAGCAACATAAGCTTCAGGATCATGAGTAGAATGCCTATTCCCCTCTACAGAATAAAAACCGAAAGTACAGGGACCCAAGGTCACACAACTGCTCTGGGAGCTGCGTGAATCTCTGGACTGCTAAGCTAGTCCACACTGGACAACACTTTACCTGCTCTCTCTTCTGTTGCTGGGCTGTAAACCTGAGAGCAAAGACATTCCCTGTCTCTCCATCCCTGAGTTCTTTGACACCTCATCCTTAGCTTTACCCCATCATTGGGGACTTAGGTAAAAAGACTGATTAAATCATCAGATTACAGAAGCTGGGAAAATTCTAGACAAGAAGGAAGGGGAGCATGAGAAAAATGAGTTTTAACTAAACCAAACCAAAGAAACAAACAGAAAGGGCAGTAAGATTTTTGCCTTTCTGGGCTGGAGAGATGGCTCAGCGGTTCAAAACTGACTGTTGTTCATGAGGACCTGGGTTCCATCCCCAGCACCTACATGGTAGCTAATAACTCCATTCCAAGGTATCCAATATCCCCTTCTGGCCTTCATGGGTGCTGCATTCACACAGTACACAGACATACAGACATATTATGTGCATAAATCAATATACAAAAAATAAAAAAATTACTAAATCCCCCCCAAGTTTAAAGATTTTGCCCTTTGCATGGAGAGGACTTTAGAAATTTAGAAAAGGGGCTGGAGAGATGGCTCAGTGGTTAAGAGCACTGACTGCTCTTCCGGAGGTCCTGAGCTCAACTCCCAGCAACCACATGTTGGTTCACAACCACTCCTAATGAGATCTGATGCTCCCTTCCGGGGTGTCTGAAGACAGCTACAGCAAGCCAGGCTGGAGAGAGTGGGGCCGTAGCCATCAGGGCGGGAATGAGAGCTGGAGAGTTGGCTCAGCAGTTAAGAGCAGTAACTGGTTGGTATTCTGGAGGTCCTGAGTTCAAGTCCCAGCAACCACATGGTGGCTCACAAACAGCTGTAATGGGATCTGATGCCCTCTTCTGGGGTGTCTGAAAACAGCTGCAGTGTACTTACATATAATAAATAAATCTTAAAAGAAAAAAGAGTTTAGAAAATGTAGAGAAACAGTGACTCACGTTGAAACAGTTTAGACTAGTCCCACGGTATGTTAAGTCCGAGTCTGGTGACTGCCTCTCTGCTTCTCCCTCTCCTTTACACTTGAGTGACATGAGTGACATGCATGTCTCCTGTGTTTGTACACCCGCCCTCCTCTATCTGGAATCATGCTTGCCCCCATGGTCTACTTGGTGAGCACCTATTTCTAAGATCATGTGCAAGCTCTACCTCTTTCCTAACCAAATCCCCAGGTGGGACTCATCCCTCGATATCCTTATGCTTCTGTGCCCCCCTCTCTAGTTCTACCCCTTGCATGTTGCCCCTTGCCGTATCTTACGTGCTGGTCTATGTAGTTATATTGTAAGCCTCTTTGAGGCCTGAGATCATGTGACCCCAGTTGGCAAATATTTAAAGGCTGGCACTGTGGCTGGAGGGATCTTAACACACACTTCTCTAGAGACCCAAGACAACTCCTCCACCTGAGGCTCAGGGGTCATTGCTGAAGAGGGAGTGTAAAGACTGTAGGAACAAGAAGTTTCTGTAACATTGTATCTCCTAAAAACGTCAGATACTATACACAGGAAATCTCAACAACATGACTGCCTAAACACGACCTGAACAGGGATGGTACAAGTAAATGTGCAATCATGCAACAGGGAAAGCTTGCAGGACCTCCAACCTGGGCAAAGAACTATAGGCAACTAAGGAATGCCAAGAGCCAGAGAAAAAGTCTTCCCCAGGGGAAAGCGTACCAATGGGTTATCCAGTCCAGTCAGCCCTGAAAATATACTCACAAGTAACACTATATAGACTGAGCAGGTTATGTTTATGTATTTAGGAATACATGTGTGTGTGTGTGTGTGTGTGTGTGTCTGTAACAACAATTAAAAAGAGGCCACGAACCTGAACTAGAGCAAGCAGGAGAGCAAGGGGAAGTTTAGAGGCCGGAAAGAAAAGAAAATGTAGGGAAATGGTATTAATTTTAAAAAACAAAGTTTCTGCTGCTAAGCAAATCTGATGATCCAAGTCAGATCCCGAGGTCCTTTATGGTAGAAAGATGGGAGAAACTTTCATTACTGTCCGTTGTCCAGAACTATTTTCCAAACCAAACTGATACCATCTTCATAAGCTCAGCTATGTCTGCTTACAAAAGATCATCTTAGCTAGGCTTGTTGACTGTGGATTTTCCTTCAGAAAAGAAGGAGTGGAAAGGGCCATGGGACCCTCATGCAAATAGTCAGCCATCCCTTCTGACTGGTTGAATTTTTTTTTTTTTTTTAAAGAATGTTTTGTAAGTCAGGAATGACGGCACACACCTGTAGTCCCAGCACTTGCCTTGAAGCCAGGACTGAGAGGGAGAATAAACAAATATTTTTGTGAAGACCTTTAATTGGCACAGGTTAGGTCTATGGTCAGGGACAGATAAACCCACTGTGGTCACTCCCAAAAAAATAAGCACCACCAGGTTTAAGCTGTGCTTAGCAGCTTGCTCTGGAAATATTGAAGGATAGAATTGTTTTCTTAAGCATTAGGACTTGGCCCATTTCCCCCTTCTGACCTTAGAGAATGGAGCCGGAAGGGCTGGAAGAGGTTGGATTATTCTGGAATCCTTTGATGAGCTACTAACATATGCTAGATACTAACTGGGGAGGGTTTCGGGGAGACACAGAATGTACACTCAGGAGTCTTGGGCTCCTTTGGATAGGGAGAGGTCACTGATAAAGGTAACAGAGTATGTGTAAGTAGTGGCCCAAGGACCACTGGCCAGGTGGCCATCAGTGCGGCCCCTTTCAGGATCTATCTGAAGCTCTCCTTCCCTAGGAACCTTTTGCTACCCTCTTTCTACATGTGTCTCTGAAAACTAGAAGGGAGCCAGAAGAAAGTTGTGGGGAGGCCGGAGTTCTAGGAACCTTTTCTGTCTGTCTCAGCGTCAGCATTCACTGCGTTTCTCTGCAGGCCTCCCTGGCTCCCTGGTCAGACTGAGTAGCCGCGCTAGACCGGGGGAGGGACAGCAGCAGGTGACAGCAGCCCCGGGTTATAAATAGGGGCGCGCGTCAGCGTCGGGCAGGAGCCGGGGCTGGAGGTAGGGGCTGCGGTGCCATGGGGTCGCGGAGGGCCGTGGGCCGGGGCTGGGGCCTGGGTGGTCGAGCAGGAGCCGGTGGAGAAGGCGAGGACGACGGGCCGGTGTGGACTCCCGGCCCAGCCAGTCGCAGCTACTTGCTCAGCGTGCGGCCGGAGGCTAGGTGAGTCGCCCAAGACCCTGGTTGCCCCAGGCTGCTCTGTCCCTTTGGTCGTGGCCCGGTGTGGCCAGGCTCTCAAAAACTCATGGAAACCTGGAAGGCCTGGGTGAAGCTTGTGCCCTCAAACTTTCTCAGCCCTAAGGCCCTGAGGTCTGGGGACAGAACCAGGTCAGAAGGGACCCTCATGGTATCCTTTTGACCCCTTGAGGGCTTGAGGGCTTGAGGGCCCGAGGGTCTCAGATGTGTGACCAGAGAGGAGAAAGCCCCTGTTTGGGGTGATTTTACAGGGGCCTGTAGACTTTCCTTATCTCCCTCACCCACACCAGGCTACTCCCAGGGCTGAATTCCACAGTTAGTGATAAGGAGATCCAGGGTGGCTGAAATTCCTCAGGCTTCAAAGGAGGGGGAAGCTGCTGGTGGGTGGGTGTGGGGGGAGCCTGCAGAGGCTGTTTAGTTTAGATCGAGAGATCAGCCTTGTGATAACTGAAGTTCCTCTCTTGGGCCTGGGGCTGTGCCCTTCCGGCACTGTGCTGTGTCTGGTTGAGAAGGGGTGCCAAGAGGTGACTGTTGGCCCTGTCTGGGGAACCAGGGAGGGATCTAGGGCTTGAAGCTCTGAGGGAGTCAATTGTCCTGCCCAGTGGGGGACCCAGTAGGGGTTGAGATGCCACGGGAGGGGTGGGACTGATGAACCCTTTATTGGCCTCCTCACAGTGAAAGAAGTTTGAAGGCTTTGTTTTAGGAACTATGTTATTTCTAGTTGCCAATGATACCCAGACAATAGGCAAACTTTCTAAAAGACACATTAAGATGCGGACACCCAAGAGCCCTGGAGACAGAAACTTCCTGCCCCTTGTGGTCAGCTCAGTTTCCCTCTTGAGCCCATTTTCCTAAAGCAAATGTGACAGGGTGGGCCTTGGAGTAGGCTAAGTTACTTCTTAGCACCAGAATTTGGCTTGTGTAATGTGCTTCTCTGAGACACTATCTACAGATGGCTGCTCTCTGCTCAAAGGGGTGTGGGGGAGGGAGGGGAAGGGGAGAGCACAAATACAGGCACCAATGACAGTCAGGAAAAGTCCTGGGTGCTTCCTCCTGGATCGTCTGAGTCCTATTGACCTTGGAGTTGGAAAAGTTCAAATGTAACCGGAACCTGTTTCTGCTTAAAACCCGGCAAATGGTGTCACATGTTTGGGGCAGGACTGAGGGCTGGTACTGTGACTAAGTCAGACTCAACCAGGATCCTGGGTCACTGGGGGTTGTGGTGGGGCACTATTTCCCCAATTATTGGCTCTGTGGAACATTGCAAGGAAACATTGATTGTGGTCCTTAGTGAAGCTGCCTGCCCAGGGAGAGCCTCAGGCCTCACACTCATCATTGTGGCTTATTGATTATCTCACTAGGCAGTGTGACTTATCTGGGCATTGCTTCTTTCTGTATCTGGTCTTTGTCAATAAGGTGAACGAGGAGAAGAAGAGGAAGCAGGATTCTTCTTGGAGATGTAGCAGTGGAGGAAGGGAAGAAAGGATGGTTTGAAAGCCAGGCAGAGGGGTTTAGGTCCTGGGCTGTTAAGAACGAGGCTGGAGGTTTGGACCCGGGGCTGCTTCCTGGCTGTGCTAGACATTTTTACTGTGTGCCAGCCAGAGGGTGGGAAGTGGGAGAAGTTTGTCTGGCTTGAGTCCTTAGACCTTAATGGGGGGTGCTGTAGGAAGATGTTCTTGTTGGGTATCTGAAGGCTCAGGACAGAAGCAGTGGGAGAGAGGATTTTCTAGTCTTGGACTTGGGACAGTTTCCCCCTGTACTTTTCCACCTCCTGCCAACTGGCTTCAGACCCCAACGGATCCCGACAAGAGCAGCCAGATTTGCTTGGCTTCTGGAAGAGCCTATGGCCAAAAATGATTGTGAAGTGGGCTGAGCTCAGGTTGGGGGAGGGACAGTTCTCCCAACTATGGAAAGGTCTGACTCCTGTTGGAGGAGGGAGCTGCACAGTCTGCTGCCCCTCAAATGACTGACTGCCCGTGGAGGTGGAGAGGACCCAAGAAACAAAGAAGAAAAGGGGTCCCTTGAGAACTTTACTAGCTCTGTCCAGCTCCAGACAAGGGTCCTGGCTGAGAGGCAATTTCTGCCCTCCATTTTGGATCCAGCATCTTCTCTGGGTCTGCCTTTTTTGTAGATCTCCTGCGGAGCTCTTTTTGGTTTTGTTGTTGTTGTTGCTGCTGCTGTTGTTGTTTGTTTATTTTGAGGGACAGGGTTTCTCTGTGTAGCCCTGTCTATCCTGGAGCTCAATCTATAGACTAGGCTGGCCTTGAACTCAGAGAACCACCTGCCCCTGTACCCTGAATGCTTGGATTACAGACATATGTCACCACCACCTGGCTCGCTGTGAGGCTTTTAAGGGGTCCTTCCCATGGGGTCTGAGGCTGGGCTTCCCCTGGGGGCTATGGACAATTGCCATGTGGCTGGGGCTCCAGCGTCTGTAAGTGTCCCATACTTCCTGCCTGCCCCATGGTCCTTGGTGGGGTTTCTAGTCTCATTTCAGTTCAAGAATATTCAGGGCTCACGAAGATCCGAGGCAGATATTCTCACTTGGCTGTCCTATCTGATAGACAATCTCTTTGCTCATCCAGCTGTGAGGAACTCACCCCTGAAGGAGTGTAGCTTGTGGGTAGGCTAGGGTACTTTAAAGAATCGAAGTTGAGAATAAGCAAAAATGACTGATCAGCTTATGTGTGACACTCAGAAGTCCCTGGCCTCTTGTTTCATGAAGGCCCCGATCCTGTCGGCCTCATGGGAACAGAGAACCGTGACATTTCTCCCAACCAATTTTAAACAACCTCTGCTGTTCCTCTTGGGTAAGGCAGGTTGTCTAGGGTGTTAGGGAAACTAAGGCATTGGACCAGAACTTTCTGGAAACCTCTTATGTCCCAGCATAGATGGATAGCAGCAGGCTGGGAGGCTCCCAGCTTCCATGCCTGTCCTGTTTTTCTAAGACTATTGTTTCTGAGCCCCGGAATTCTTACTCTGCAACAGAAGCATGACCAGAATTCTAAAACCCTTTAGTTCCAGTGTTAGATGTCTCTGATGCTCCCTGGTCCACCCCACCCTCCACAAACCCAGATGCTCCCCTGCTCCAGATTAGTCAGCCAGACCCCAACAGACCTGCCTTCTGATGACCAGGTGCCTATATGGGCCTCAGATTCTCTGGCCTGATGTAACATGTAAGGGTAAAGGCCCCGTACAATGGCTCAGCAGCTAAGAGAGCTTACCTGCTTTTCCAGAGGACACAAGATTTTGTTCCCAAGATTCAGTTGGGTCTCTCACAACTGTCTGTAACTACAGCTCAAGGGATCTGATACTATCTTCTGGCCTCTGATGGCATCTGCACATATCTGGGCAACCTCTCCACCCCATACACATAACTAAAAATAATATAAATCAGGCTAGAGCGATGGCTCAGCACTTTAAAGCATATGCTGCTCCTTCAGAGGACCTGGTCTCAGTTCCCAGCACCCACACTTGGTGGCTCACAACCACCTGTAACTCCAGCTCTAGGGGATCTGATGCCTCTATCCCTCTGTCTTTCTGTCCTCATAGGGCACCTGTACTCACAACACACACACACACATATGCATGCACGCACGCACGCACACACCACACCACACACACACACCACACACACCACACACACACACACACACACACACACACACTTTAAAAATAATAAAAACAGACCAGACAGTGGTGGCACATGCTTCCAGCATCCACGAGACAGAGGCAGGTGGACCTCCGTGAGTTCAGAGCCAGCCTGGTCTACAGGGATAGTTCCAGGACAGCCAGGGCTACACAGAGAAACCCTGTCTTGAAAAACCTAAAATAAATAAATAAAATCTTAAAAAAATAAACCGTAGCAAGCAAATATGTAAGGTGAAGGTTGGCTGACAGTAGGGCCAGGAAGCAAAACTGCAGGAGGAGTCTGAGCAGTGTGGACAGGACTCACTGTCTCCACTCAGTTTCTTGCCCACGTAGAGGTGGAACCTGCCATGTTCCGTTGTTAATTAGAAAACTGGCCCAGGTCCAGACTCAAGGGGAAATCTCTCAGTTCCAAGGAGAGAGACAAAAGCAGTTTGTGGTCAGGGAAAGCTAGAGTTGGCCAGTACCTCGGAACTAAGGGAGGTTGTGCCCACACAGATGTTTAAGGCTCTAAACAAAGGCGCCTGTGGTGTGTGTGCCCTTGTCCTGATTCTCCGGGAACAGCTCTCTCTGTGGGGCAGGACCCATCCTGTTTGAAAATGCTCTTCCTTTTCTCTACCTCCTCCTCTCATAAAAACAATCATGTTACCTATTGCATGGGTAGCACTATGTTCTATAGCTCCAAAAAGACCTAGATTTGAAGGCTGTGTGGGCAAAAGATAGCTAAGCAGAGGGAGGCGAGAAAAGGTAGCCTTGGGCGTGGCCTTTCCAGTTAGGGATGGGCTTGGCTGCAGTAGAACCTGGATGTTGGAAGGGGTTGTAGGAAGACCAGGAGGACCTTACTTGTTGAGTTGAGTTGAGTAGAGACATAATTGCAGTGGGCATACTGCAGTGTTTTCTACAGAGCAGTGTGTAAAGCCAATTATGGTGGTGTATGCCTGTAATCAGCACTCAGGAGGCTGAGGCAGAAGGATCATTGGGAATTCAAAACCAGTTTTGGCTACACAGTAGGTTTGAAGCCAGTCTGGGCTTCATGAGACCTTGTCTCCCCAAGCCAACCAAACAAGCAGACGACAACGACAACGGAGTAACAAAAACAAAACAAAACCCAAACAACAGCCTCCTAGGGGGTTATTGATAAGAAGGCTGTTAAGTGTGGAGCTGTCTGGATTTAGATCAGAGCACGGTAACAAGGAGAGAGTGTCAGAAAAGGAGAAAGTGTTGCTTCAATTTGTGGGACAGAGGAGAAGGAAGAGTTCAAGATGGCGGGTCTGGAGCTTAGGAATTTGGAAGAATTCTGGTGGCATCCAAAAAACCCACACAAGAGGAGGGGAAAGAGGGTGGGTTATCGAGAGATAGGATCGTGGGCTTTCCTGAGTGCCAGCAAGTAGACTCAGGGTGCTGTAAAGAATGAAGGGGTGAGCATGGATGGGCTGGCTCTTGCCATTTCCTGAAGACCTAAGATCTACTGGAGGAAGAGGTCAAACATGGCTCACACCAAAGGGCTGGTGCCCCACTTATGTTGAGTCTCCCTCCCCAAAGGAGAATGCAGGCTCTAGTCTGTGCCCCATCTCTAAGCAGGGTGGGATGCTGGATCGAGGGAGCTAGGCGTCTCTAGCTCCTGCTGAATTAACTGCCTGGTGTCCCTCCTCTTCGCTCTCCCAGCTGGTTTGCCTTGCTTTTTTTGTTTGTTTGTTTGTTTTTGTTTTTTTTCGGGACAAGGTTTCTCTGTGTAGCCCTGGCTGTCCTGGAACTCACTCTGTAGACCAGGCTGGCCTCGAACTCAGAAATCCGCCTGCCTCTGCCTCCCAAGTGCTGGGATTAAAGGCGTGCACCACCACTGCCCGGCTTGCCTTGCTCTTTAACCAGACTTTAACATATTAATGGTGGGTGTTCTCCAAGCCACCTGTCTGTGCAGGATTTCCAGGAATGCTGCTGTTCTTTCTCAAAGGCAAGAATTGAAGCCGCAGCTACAGAAGGCTGGTATGCAGTGGGTGGGTGGGGGACCGGCATAGGGATCCCTCTGGGGAAAGAGACTCAAGCCTGATGTACACCTTTCTCTCAAAGCACAGCCCCCAGGGACCTCCATCCTGCCTAACAGATTTCCTGGACCCTGCTGCACTTAACGAGCTCTCAGTTTCAGATATATTGGTGTCCAGCAGTGAGGACACTTGCTGCTAACAGGAGCCGCCAACTAAGACAGCTGGTCCCTTTTAATAGAAAGGCCCCTGGGTCTCAGATGGTGGCTGATTAATGCTCTGTGACTGTTGTTGGTGTTGCCTCCTCTCCTTGCTTTTGGGCCTAACGATTCCATTTACTGTTTTTGCTTAGCTTATCAAGCAACCGGTTGTCTCTCCCCAGCTCTGGAAGGTAAACGCACACTGCATTACATTCTCCGACTGCTTTTGAGAGGCCTTGAGAGGCCACTGGATGACTGCTCGCTACACTAACCAGGCTGCATGGGGGTGAAGGGAGGTCTGGATGGTGATGGGGAGGTGTAAGAGGGTACTCACATGGGCAAGGGTCGCACACAGACCAGAGCTGATGCTTGCATGGGCCTGGGACTCAGGAAGAAAGATATGGGCAGGAACTGCTGAGATGCTTGCACTGATAGCCCACTGCCTTTGGAATGGACACCGCAGGGATGGAGCAGGCAGCCACCAGCCACAGGAACCCCATGCCTGGCTTTGGCTATCTTATCCATCCTCCTGTGATAGTGGCCCCTGCCTTTACATTTTACCCCTACCATCCTGTAACTTCACCTGCCACGTTCTCTTCCTTTACATTTTTCTTTTCATTGACTCCCTCCCCTTCCTCAGCGACCTAGAACTCTGCAAGATCAGAGACCACCTTACTGTGCATTCTCTGGCTCTGGGGAGCCAGCTCAGAGCCTGAGCAAGTCTGGTCAAGGTTTGCTGGCTGAGAAGCTGCCCTTTCACCTGCCGGGCTGGGAACAGCTCTCCAGCCCTGGCTGAACCTTCTGCACCAGAGCAGGACCATCTCCTGGCTGCTTCTCACCAGTTGGGCCCCATCCCAGAGTGGGAGATTTGGGAGAGTTGGCTTTGTTTGTTTTTTTTGTTTTTTGTTTTTATGTTTGTTTGTTTTTTTCACACAGAGAAAGATTTCTGACTAGCCAACTGGTTTCTGAATAATTTCTCACATCTTTGGCCATGATTATTTAGTTCTTAGCCAATGCGGTTGGTCCTTGACAGGGATGAACACAGAGGAAACTTTGGAGGAGGAAGAGAGGGTATCATGTGATTCAGAGTGATGTGTGGAAGTGCGGAAGTGCCAAGAGAGAAGATGGGGGAGGGTGTAGGTATTCACAGAAAGGCAAGAAGCACACCCCAGGTCAGGGTTAGGCTCCTTAGAACATCATGGAAACACCAAGATTCTGGGATCTTTTCGAGATACATGTCAGCCCATGATACCATTACCAAATCGTGGAAATGGAAGGACTTGGAAGTGTCATGGTTGCAAAGACCGTTACCAGATGTGTGTGGATTTCCTGGTAGGACAATATAGAGTGGCTTTCCTTGACCCAGCCTGGTCTACATATAAAGTTCTAGGCAGTCAGAGCTATACACTGAGACCCTGTCTCAACAAACAAATGAAAGTCCCAGAGAGTAAGGCAAGGTAGAAAGACTCCTCAGCAGCTCAGGGCTCTCTCTTGGCCTTCAAGCCTGGTGATCAATCTCTAGAACTCACATAAAGGTGAGAGAAAGAGAACCACAGGTTGCCCTCCGACTGCCACATGTGTGCCCCGGTGTACTTGGGCCCCACCCCCTCCAGCCTCATATTCTCTCTCCACATACACAGAGTCTCTCTCTCTCTCTCTCTCTCTCTCTCTCTCTCTCTCTCTCCCTCCCCCACACACTCACTCTTTCTCTCTCTCACACAAAGTAAATACATAAATTTAATAAAACCCCAAGTTTGCTTCAAACGATGAGCAAAAACCAAACCAAAACCCAAACAAAAACAACGTATTTAATGTAATAAGGATTTATAGCAGTTGGGGTATATTTAGCTTAGAATTTTCTAGAAAGTTCTCCAGAATCAGAAATTGCTATTAGTATGACAGCAACAAGAAACATCTTTAAATCAGGTGCAGTGGTGCATGTGTTTAATCCCAACATTTGGGAGGCAGATGCAGATGGATCTCTGTGAGTTTGATGCCAGTCTGATCTACAGAGTGAGTTCTAGGATAGCCAGGGCCACATGGAGAGATCCTGTCTTAAAGGAGGAAGAAGAAGAGGAGGAGGATGAGAAGAAGGAGAAGAAGGAGAAGGGGAAGGGGAAGGAGAAGGAGAAGGAGAAGAGGAGGAGGAGGAGGAGGAGGAGGAGGAGGAGGAGGAGGAGGAGGAGAAGAAGAAGAAGAAGAAGAAGAAGAAGAAGAAGAAGAAGAAGAAG
>JADRCH010000016.1:18466313-18490188 GCA_019843965.1 Rhynchomys soricoides
GCCCCAGCCCCAGCCCCAGCCCCAGCCCCAGCCCCAGCCCCAGCCCCGGCCCCTGTCCCAGTCCCTGCATCCACCCCTGTTCCAAGCCTCAGCTCAGAGCAGGTGTATTTCTCCCTGAAGGACATGTTCATGGAGAGCACCAGGGCAGGCAGGTCCCAGGAAGAGGAAAGGCCTCCACCTCCAAGTACCAGAGTAGCTGAAGAAAGTCCCTCAGGGAAGGTGCCTGTCAAGGCTAGAGGGGAGAAGGTACCTATGGTCTCCGGCCAGCCCACATCTTCCATGGTTCCCCCGCCCATTAAGCCTTTGAACAGGAAGAGATTTGCCCCTCCTAAATCCAAAGTGGAGTCAACTACCACCTCTTCCTCAAGTCAGACTCCAGAATCTGTGGCCCAGAGCTTAGGGAAGGCCCTACCTCCAGCCTCTGCCCAGGTCCCAACACCCCCTGCCCGACGGAGACACAGCACCCGAGATAGCCCCTTGCAAGGACAAACAAGCCACAAGACTCCAGGAGAGGTGAGTGTGGATAGTGAGTGCTTAGAGGCTGCTTTGGGAAACTGACCTCATGGAAACTCTTGCTGTAAGGGCTTGGCAGCTAGTGAGTGGTGGGCTATTTATAGAAGTGGTGGGGAAGGGATGAAGTGCCAGCCAGGAGCAAGGGGCCACAGGCATGGCCATATTCCAGATAGGAGCATCCAGGCAGCACAGCCTGGCTATGTCTCTTTTTGTCTGAGAGAATAGAGAGATTCCTGGTGGAGGGAAGAGGGGGAAGACCCTGTTCTCTGGAATGAGGAAGAGGGATAAGTCACCATGCTGGAGCTTCAGAGCTTCATGAGGGAGGTGGGAGTGTTCTGGAGTGTGTAGCGGTGTACACAAAGCAGGCTAGAAGACTTGAAAATACTGTATGATAGCAGGGCGGTGGTGGCGCACACCTCTAATCCCAGCACTTTGGTGGCAGAGGCAGGTGAATCTCTGAGTTCCAGGACAGTCAGGGCCACACAGAAAACCCCTGTCTCGAAAAACCAGAAAAAAGAAAAATACATTATAATCCAAGCACTTGGGAGGCTTAGGCTGGAAGAGTGAGTCAAGGCCTAGGACATGTAGCAAGACCTTGTTTCAAAACAAAATCACCCCCAGGATGCCCAACACTGAATGTCTAAGAAGTACTGGTTTTACTTAAGGTTTTGGGATAGGGCCATATCTATGTACCTGGCTGATAGCCCTCAGCAAGGTGTGATCTAGTAGTAATAGCCAAAATAGTAATTCATACCCATTCTGCAGACCATTGCAAGAACTGTGCGCTTGGTAGGCATGGGAGGTGCACGTAAACTCAGTGTGGTGACATAAGATGTACTTTGGTGGCAGATGGGGCTGGGAACAAGTAGCCAAGAGGAAAATGTGTTTTGTGTGAAGAAGGCAAAGGCAGATGGGGTCAGCAGTGGGGAGCTCCAGGATCGGGGTGCAGAGTGATAGGTGGCTAGGGTTTCCTGCTCCAGGGTAGAGGGAGGGAAGAGTCCCCCAGGATTAAAGTGTTCCACCTTTGGTCAGTGTTAGCATGTTAGCATTCCTTCCAGGCTCTGCCCAACAGTTACCTGGCAACAGCCAGGTAGGCCTGGCTTGCTATAAAAAGGACTGGCCTCTTCTGCTCTCTCTCTGACCCTTTCCTCTTTCTCTGACCCCTTTCTTTCTCTCTTTCCTTCTCCCTCCCCCCTTCTCCACTAGTTCCCGGCTGGTCTCTTCTTTCTCTCTTTTTCTCCCCCGCGCCCCGTCCTTCTCTGTCCCCTCTCTTTCTTTGCCTCTATTCCTTTCTCAACCTCCCTTCCCATGCCCACAACTCTGTTCTGTACTAGAATAGAGTTCTGTTCTATGACTGGTACCTCAGTGGGGAAGGATGCCTCAGCATGGGCCTGCTAAGGCATCCCCTCTGCCACACCATACCAAACGCTACAAAACATATCCTTGACCTTAGAAAACACATCGGTCAGGAAGAAGGAAAGCCGTATTCTGGTGTGTGTGGGTGGGAGAAGATCAATGGGGCACATTTATAGTAAGAAAATCTTACTGTTTATCAGAAATTCCAGTTGTATTATGCTCCACATTTCTCTTTGTTCGATGTAGTGGTGATAGCCTCTGACTTGGGCAGGGACTAAACTGAGATTGTTTCTCAAGGTAGAGGAAACCTGGAGTCCTGGCTCCATCCATGAGCTGAGGCTCTCCGTGGGAAGGAGTGTTTCACAGGCACGTGGGCAGGACAGGTGGTTGGAACGGTGAAGGGAAACACACGAGGGACCATTGATTCGGCAACTTAGGGCAAGATGGGAGGGGGGTGTTTGGTAGATAACAGCGGAGATGGACTTTTCCACAAAGAGAGAGCCTTCAGGAGGGAAGAGAGAGCACCCTGGGCTCAGGGGTGACCGGGCCGAGGTTTTGTTTCAGTGCTAAGGTTGGGCTGAGGGAAGAGTGCATCAGAGGGCTTTGGGGTGGGGCAGATCTCAAAGACCTCACACCACACTCTGCATCTTTCACCTACCTTGATTTCAGTTCCTGGTGACATCAGCTCCCCAGTGGCTCCAGGAAAGCTTGCTAGGGCTACTCTCTGTCCCCCAACAGCCACAGGCTGCACAATAGCCTTCCAGAGAAATGGCTTTTGGAGGCCTCAGGGAGCTCGCTTAGGAAGTGACCCATCAGGTTAGCTGCCACGTGTGCACCCTAAAGGGCGGGAACCCCACACCCAGGTGGCTGTATCCTCCTGGCAGGCCCGGGGCGGATGTGCCAGCTCACCCCTCCCTTGGTTGGGGACACTGCAGGCAGCTCAGGCACCCCAGAAGCTGAGTCTGGTTCTACTTCTGCCAGAACCCTATCTGGCTTTTATTTTATGTCTATATTTTTGGCAAGCTTTAAAAAAATTAAATATTTGTGTAACAATACATTTAACATGTAGATAGATATGTATTTCATTTATTAGTGTGCATATACATCTGTGTGTGTGTGTGTGAGTATTATGTGTGTGTAAAGGGTTTGTCACCAAGTGTGTGTGGAGGTGAGGGGACAACTTACAGGAGTTGATTCTCTCCTTCTGCTGTGTGGGTCTCAGGAAGGGAACATCAGATCCCCAAACTGGAGTTATGGACGGTTTTGAGTCACCATACGGTTCTGGGACCCAAATCCAGGTCTTCTGCAAGAGCAAGTTTGCTAGGTGTGGTGTTGTGCACCTTTGATCTCAGTTCTTGGGAGACAGAGGCAGGTGGATCTCTGTGAGTTAGAGGCTAGCCAGGACTACAAAGAGAGACCCAGACTCGAAACACTAAAACAAAGCAGTATTTTTAATCATTGAGCTGTCTCTCTAGCTCTTTATTTCCATTTACCACTACTACTATTATCATTGTGTGTGTGTGTGCGTGCGTGCATGTGTGTGTGTGTGTGTGTAGGGTAGCTCATATCACAGTGTGTGTGCTTTAGTTCATATCACAGTGTGTATGTAGGACAGAGGACAACTGCAGGACTGCAGGAGTTGGTTTTCTCCTCTCACCATGGGAATCAGGGATTGAACTCAGGTCGTCAAACTTGCACACCAGGCTCTTTTATCTGCTCAGCCATCTTGTTGCCCTAATGAAGTTTTCTACACTGCATATATGAAATATATATATATATTTATATATATATAGAAAATATATATATTTAATATATTTAATATATTATATACATATATTTTATATATAAATATATATATATATAGAGAGAGTATTTCTCCATGGTTTTAAAAAAATTCTACATGATTATATCTTTAATTCCATAGCAAGAACATTTTAAGCACTTCCTCCACCTGCAGATGTGGGAGACCTGAGCACATCTCCATTCTCTCTAAAAATTAAACAAATATATTTATATGTATGAGTATTTTTCCTGAGGATCCCCTGGAACTGGGATTACAGTGGCTGTGAGCCACCACGTAGGTGCTGGGAACTGAAGTGCTCTTAACTGTGGAGCCATCTCTCTGGTCCTATGAGCTTATCTCCTGGTAAACCCTGTAGGTCCTGAGAAATGGTCATCCCAAGGGGTGGGAACTCCTGCCTCACGTTGGGGCTGTGTCTTCCTGGGTGTATAGGAGTGGATCTCCTGAGGAGTGGTGGAGCTGGGGAGATTTCTACTGAATCAAGGGATGGTCCACACTGACACTAGTGATAAGTGCAAAAAACGATACAGTGGATGATAACTGCCAGGCTCTGAGCCAGAGCGGGAGAGCTGTCATCTCAGGTTTCAATGGGAAAGACATCTGAGAAGAGGCCAGACTTGTTTAGCATTTGTAACTAGTGATATAGTGTTAGAGGAAAATATTGGATGCAATTATTTGAAGTGGAAAACAATACCCATAACATCTTCAGATACAAAGAAACCAGATGCGAGGAAGGAGGGAGCCATTTTAGGAAGAGCAAATGGACTGAAGCTAGGGTGACAGGTAAGGTAGGCTGGCCGAGGGCTGCAGAGCTGCCTGGCCCTACCACCATGCTCACAAAGCTGCAGAGCAACAGCAGTGTCTCCACACCTTCTTCCCTCCTATGTCTTGTATTCTGTCTCCCTACAGCATTAAGGTTTGGATGAGGTGAAGGAGGAGACAACTGGGACTTACTGAGTTCTAGCTTCATTAGTGCTGGGTTAGGTAGTTCAGACCAACCTCACGCTTCAGCAAAGCCAGGAAATCAGAGCAAAATATGACAAGTATCTTCTTGAAAGCATCGGAGAGCTGCCTAACCAAGTGAGAAGTTAGTGGGCCAGGTTCTGGGAGGAGATAGAAATCAGGAGTGATGAGCCGAGAGGCCTGAGAGATGGCTCAGTGGGTAAAGAGCTTGGCTGTGCAGGTGTGAGGACCTGAGTTAGCTCTACAATGCTCATGTCATGCTGGGCAGACATACTGCCTGCCTGTACTCAGGAGGTGGAGACAGGCCCCCGAGTCTCGGTGACTCTAACTTGCAGCAATCCTCTTGTCTCAGCTTCCCAATGCTGGGTGAGATTGTACGGGTGCTTGTCATGCCTGTTTTGTTTGTTTTTTTCAAATTATTTCTTAAAATTATTTCATATATAATATTTAGCACCAATCTAGCATAAGTAGTAAAACTAAAATACTTTCTGAGTTCAAGAAGGTAAAGGGGTAAGGTCAGAAACCTCAGCAAAGAACCAGCTACAATAAACAGTGGCATAAAGATGCTGGGATGTGACTCAGTTGGTAGAGGTACGCACAAAGGCCTGGGTGGGATTCTCAGTACCACATAAACTGGGCGTGGTGGCTAATGCCTATAATCCTAGCACTCTGCAGGTAGAAGCAGGAGGATCAGAAGTTCAAGGCCATCCCTGACTTCACAGAGAGTTCTAGGCCAGCTTGGGAGGCATAAGACATTATCTCAAAAAAGAAAAGAAAATCCAAACGCCCCTCTATAGAAAGGCCTTGAAAAATGGGCCAACAGGGAACTACAACATCAGAGTCTGGAATGGAAGTTATAAAGTGAACGCAAAGGCATCTGCCATGACTCTTCTCCACTGTGAGATCTGGGGTCCGAGGGAAAGACAACATTCTCATGGGTAAATATTTAGAAGTCAGGCAGCTCTGAGAGCATTTCTCCCGAGCCCTGTCTCACACCCCAGCCTGATTTTGAGAACAGAGGCTGTGATAAGACTGTATCTTCCTTTACTAACTCTCTTCAGGTTCTAGGATGTGTCCTGGTTGTTCATATTGACCTCTGTCCTAGCACTGAGATCTCTGGGTCATGCTGCTGGGGAGTGAAGCTCATGGCTGAGGGCCTGTGTCAAGTGTGCAACCTCTAACCTGCTGGCGTCTTACTGATAAGATCTGGCTGCCAGCTGAGGACATGGCCATCTTGGTCAGGCTTGGGGCTAGGTCTCCCTTGTGATCATGGTGACATGGTGGCAGAAGCCAGATGTCTAGAACCTTGAGGGAGGAGAATGTTTTGTGTACTTACAGGACCGTGGCACAATGCTCTGATGAGGGCTTTTGTTTGTTTTCTTTGAGTCTCTTCTTTGTCCAGGGTGAAATTATATAGCAGAGCTGGGTAATGAGATTCCAGAGACCTAGGGACCTAGAATGTAGTGGGGAGATCATGAAGAGGGAGTGGCTTGGAGACTCATGAATAACCAAACTTCACAAATGCTACACATTTCAAAACTTGTTTGAGAGTGGATGTAGCTGGGACCATCATTCCAGTATCAGGCTAGCCACTTGGGTGATACACCCAAAGGGCAGATCCAAATACTACAGGAAAGGCCTTGAAAATGGGCAGACACAAAAGCTACAATGTCAGAGGCTTGAATGGAACTCACAGCTTACACAATCAAGAAGATAGCTTCCTAAGTCAGAAATATCAGCATTTGAAGGCTAGTGAGGTAGCTCAGCAGTTAACAGTTCTCGCCTCTCTTCCAAAGGACCCAAATTTGGTTTCCAGCACCCAGCTCACAACTGCCTTTTTCTCCTACTTAGGGGAGCCAGGGTCGCATCTATCACAGATCATAGCTCCAACTTCTGGAAACTGCCCCTCCTCCTAGCCATTATGCCTTGTGTGTTCATATCAGATGATTCTAATACCTAGGTCCTTGTTTGTTTGTTTTGTTTTGTTTTTGGTTTTGTTTTTTTAAAACAGGGTCTCACTATGTAGCTCTGAATGTCCTAGAACTCATTATATAGACCAGGCTGGCCTAAAACACAAAAATCAGGGCCTGAAGAGAGATGGCTCAGCAGTTAAGAACACTGACTGTTCTTCCAAAGGACCTGGGTTCAACCTAGAGTCTGTAACTCTAGGATCTGACACCCTCACTCAGATATATATAATGCACATTAAAAAGAAAAACAAGACAAAAAGACAAAAAAAAAAAAAAAAAACCCTCAGAAATCTGCCTGCCTCTGCCTCCTGAATGCTGAAATCAAAGGCTTGCACTATCACACCTAGATAAATAATTTGCACATATAGACATTATATGTGAGCAAATATAAAATATATCTTGGCTGGGCATGGTGAATTTGAGGCTAGCCTGGTCTACATGTGAATTCAAGGCCATTTTTGGCTAAGTAGTATTATGATTTAAAAAGAAAAAAGCAAGTAGAGAGCAAGATTATTCTGTCACTATCCTCTTCAATATTGCCATCTTCCAGTTTTTAGGAGAAAAAAGGAGTAAGAAGAAAAATATTTAACTCTCAGCTGGGGATTAAAGTCATTGAATGAGATCTACAGAAATATATACACAAGAGAGCTTAATTCCATTCATTATTATTAGATTAAAAAAAAAAACAAAAAACGTTAAATTGGTTAAGTTAATGGCCATTGACAAATGCTGTAAAAGCTGCCACTGCAAATCTATTGGCTTTCTAGAAACACGCTCCCGGCAAACCGTCTCAGTTATGCTGGGCCAGATGTCTTTGATGCTAGCTCGTGTGCTCAAAACAAGGCTAGAGTTTCTGCACGTGCGGCAGACAGAAGCAAAGGGTAGACTTGGCTGCCTGTAACAAAAGCTCAAGATAAAACTGCTGTGTTATTTTAAATGATAAAGAAAAAGAAAGTTTAAAGCTCACTATGATCTACAAGGAGACCCAGATTTGCAGGAAGCTAGGAGACTACCAGGGTCTTCTTTTTTCTTTCTTTTTTTAATTGGAGAAAGAGGAATGTTTACTGGGGAAAAGTACTACTTCCAACACTTTCACCTAAAAAAGGCTAAAGGAAGAGGAGGCGGTCTAGAATATACTCCACAGAGTGAGAAATCTTTCTTGTTTGATGACAAAGACGACGACCGTGTACCTGGGCGAGAAGGGGATAAAGTTGTGGTATTGTCACAGTAGAAGGCACTGTGATGGAATACAACAGAAAAGCCAGATAGCAGTCCAAAGTGGACTCATGGCAGATCCAGGGGTGGGGTGGGGTGGGGTGGGGGCTGGGACTGCTGACGATGAAGAGATCATGGGAAATGAAAGAAAGAAAGGAAGGAAGGAAGGGTCACAAAGAAGAAAAGATTGCAGCAGAGAGGTTGGAGAATGAGTGGACCTTTATTCTCTGAGAATTTAAGCAGGAATTGGTGATACAGGATGAAACTTAAAACTGCTGATATCATTTGTAATGGAGAAGCTTATAAGATACCACCTAGGCTTGCTCTGCACAATTAAAAAAATAGATTTACTATACGTATGTGAATGTTTTGCTTATATGTTCGTACTGCACCGTGTGTGTGCCTGATGACCACAGAGTCAGAAGAGGGCATCAGAGCCCCTGTAAGAGCTACAGAGAGTTGAGAATTACCATGCAGTTGTTGGGAACCAAACCAGTTCCTCTGCAAAGGCAACAAGTACCCTTAAGCTGCCGTCATCTCCTCAGCCCCAGTGGGACTGGGGAAATAGCTCAGTTGCTAAATTGCTTTTGCTTGCTGCGCAAATATGAGAACCCTAGTTCAAGTTCCAATACCCACTTACAACAGCTGGGCATAGTGTCATGTGCTCCAATAGTGGGGCAGCAGAAACTGGGGGATCCTTAGAGTTCATTGGTCAGTCAGCCTAGCTGAATTGGCAAGCCCCAGGTCCAAGTAAAAGACCCTGTCTCAAAAATCAAGGTGAAAGTTCCTGAGGGACCATGCCCTAAGTTGCTTATGGCCTCACCTACACATGCACCTACACGTGCACCTGTGCACATGCCTATGCACACTATACACAGAATTATATTGTTTGAGCACACATTCTATTGCTTGGAAGGCTCAGCCCTTGTAAACATGTAGAGAAGTATTTATTCATCGACCTTATATTTGTTGGTCTCTAAGTCTAACCTAGGCCTGTACTGGACCCTCATTATAGAGAAGGGCCTGTAGATTAGTAAATGGATATGCACATAGGATAAATAATTGCCATAAAGTATGAGGGTGTGATGATGCTTATGAAGTCACCAATGCTTTAGAGGGTTGGGAGAAGGTGTAAGGTCCTCGGAGGAGAGAGGAACCATGAATAAGATGTTCAGGGACGAGAGGGTTTTCCAGGTAGGTGAAGAGCAGGGTCAGTGTGTCTGGCAGAGAAAAAACATGCAGAGTAGTTACAGTCAGTACAGAAAGTTAGTGGTAGGTGGAGGGACCAGAGAGATGAACCCGGAGATACTGGGACTCTTGCTCAAGTCAGACCTCATTTATCACATAAGACTTTTTCTTATTTCTGCTTTTTTTGAGACAGTGTTTCACTGTGTATCTCTGATTGTCTTGGAACTCACTATGTAGACCAGGCTGGCTTCAAACTCACAGCAATCCACCTGCCTCTGCCTCCTAAATGCTGGAATTAAAGGCATGAGCCACCATGTCCAGCTGAAGAGTTAATTTTTAAAATTTTCATCTTTTATTAAATTTTTGTTGAATACTTGTCATGTGGACATAATATAAAATGAAAAGGTATGTAAGAGGGCTGGAGAGATGGCTCCGTGGAGACTGGCTCAGGAGTGCTCTTACAGAGGAACAAGTTTAGAGCCCAGCACAGACATTGGGCATCTCACCTGTAACTCTGATGCCCTCTTCTGGACGCCTTGGGCACTCCACTCACATGCACATAACCATATGCAAATATGTCTTGGTTGTCAAAGAGAAGTTAAAGAACATTTAAGTTAAGAATTCTTCATTCAGACTACTAATATTCACCAAATTTGGACATTTCCCTCATATATCACCCATTCAAAATTCTGCATTTAGTGAAGAAACTAAATTTTACTATATTTTGACTATATATAATTACAAATTTTGTATTCTATTCTTGAGATAGGATCTCACTCTGTAGCCTTAGTTGGCATGGAACTCTCTCTACAGACCAGGCTAGACTTGGTTGTAGCGATCCACCTGTCTCTGCCTCCAGAGTGCTAGGAGTAAACACATTTGCTACCACACTTGGTTTAATTTTTGTTTCTTTGTTCGGTTGGTTTTTAAAAAAAATTATGTATTTGTTTATTTTATACAAATACACTGTAGCTGTCTTCAGACACACCAGAAGAGGGCATCAGATCACATTACAGATGGTTGTGAGCCATCATGTGGTTGTTGGGAATTGAACTCAGGACCTCTGGAAGAGCAGTCAGTGCTCTTAACTGCTGAGCCATCTCCCTAGCCCTGGTTGATTCATTTTTTGAGACAGGATTTCTCTGTGTAACAAGCCCTGGCTGTTCTGGACTTGCTTTGTAGACTAGGTTGGTCTTGAACTCACAGAGATCTAGCTGCCTCTGCTGGGATGAAAGGCATATGCCCTAGGCCTGGCGTTGTGTTTGTTTTAAATGATTTTAACAATTATTTTTAGTTGTGTGTGTTTGTAGGTAGGTGCCCTGGCAGGCCACAGGCCTTGATTTCCCCAGTGCTGGAGTTCTGGGTGTTTTTGAGTCATTCCACATAGGTTCTGGGAGCCAAACTCAGGTTCTCTGCAAAAGCAACAAGTGTTCTCAACCACTGAATCACTTCTGTAATCTTTAATGCTTTTCTTTTTAAAATGGAATAGACATATTATTAAGGAGCAGTGAGACAGAACTCCCAGAATAGAAGGTTCTCCAAGGGAAGATTTTCAGTTGTTTGCCTTTTGTTTCTTTATGATGAGCAACGACAGTGATCCCCTTCTCCTTACCTCTGTTCTGTTTCTCTATTATCTCATAGTAGAGAGTTTTATTTCTAAATGATCTTTGTGTACGCATGGACATGCTATTTATTTTCAGACCAGGTCTCCCTGTGTGGCTTTAGTTGGCTTGGAACTTACTAAGCAGAGATCTGCTCGCCTCCACTTCTGAGAGGGAGATCAGAGGCTTGTGCCAACCATGCCTAGCTGTTTGTTTTTGAAACAGTGCCTCAAGCATCCCAGGTTGCCCTTAAACTAGGTTTGTAACCGAGGAGAACTTGAACTTTTGATCCTTCCCCTCTAACCCCTGAGGGCTAGAATTAGCGGCATCACCACAGCTGGATTATACGGTGCTGGGCATGAAACCCAGGGCCTTCGCCGTGCGCCTCCATAAGCACTCTACCTTTTGAGCCTTGTTGCCAGCCTGGCTTGTGGCTTGCTCTTATGAGTGACATCATCAGAGAGTTTGCTCCACCTGTCGTCTTCCTGCCTCGTTTGTGCACAACAGCTGTGCTGCCCAGGCATATCCCACTGATGTTCTGATCCTCCCCTCTGAAAAGTCCAGTTGGCTCTAGTCTTGGTTCAAGGATTCCATGTTCACATAGGATAAATACATTTGGTGCTTCCCACAGTTCCTTTCTCTCTTTCTCTCTCTCTCTCTCTCTCTCTCTCTCTCTCTCTCTCTCTCTCTCTCTCCTCAAGACAGGGATTCTCTGTACAGCCCTGGCTGTCCCAGAACTCACTCTAAACCAGGCTGCTCTCAAACTCAGAGATTCACCTGCCTCTACCTCCTGAGTGCTGGGATTAAAGGTGTGAGCTATCACACGTGGCTTCACATTTTATTTTACTTAATTATTATCTCTCCCCATAGTGTGTGTGCATGTGTGTCTGTGTGTATGTCTCTCTGTGTGTGTGAGTATCTGTGTGTGTGTGTGTGCATGTCTGAGGACAGCTTCGGGGAGTTGGTGCTTGCCTTCTGTCCTGTTGAGCCAGAGTCATTCTGGCTTTCTCCCCAGCTTGCAGCAGTGCTCTTATGCTGGGAGCCATCCGCCCAGCACTGTTGTCTTTTAGGTGGGGCTAGCTGACTCTGTGGTTAGGAGTGAGAGGGCAGCCTAGTGTGTGGGAACCCTGCACAGTGCTCAGCAGCAGTGCTTGTAGAGAGACACCTGAGGGTGTCAGCCAGAGTTCTCCGACTCTTGGTTTGAAAGACATCCTGTTGTTCCCACATGCCCAGTATTTCTGCAGATGCTGTCCTTGAGGCCATTATCAACACACATTTTGACACTCTTCTCAATTTACAGTAATTCTAAGTCAATTGTTACATAAGAGGACTGGCCAGCATGATGGTTTGTGCCTGTAATCCCAGCACTCAGGAGGTTGAGGCAGGAAGATCAATAAATAGGTCAAGGCCTGCCTCAGCTACAGAGTGAGTTTGAGGCTAGCCTGTGCTGCATATGACCCTGTTTGAACCTCCTGCTCTCTACCTTCCAAAAGAAAGGAAGGAAGGAAGAAAGGAAGGAAGGAAGGGAGGGAGGGAGGGAGGGAGAGAGGAAGGAGGGAAAGAAGGAAGGAACAAAGTCAGACAGACTTTGGGGGGAGGTTAAGAGGGGAGGGGAAGCAAATGGAGGTTCTGGGAGCCCTGGGGTAAAGACAGGATCCTCCAAGTGATGGAGGGGTTAGTTGGCAGGGTCAGTCATGAACAGAGTCTTTCAAGGCAGGCAGGTTTCTTCAGAGAGAGGTCAGGAGGCCCTATGGTTCTAGATATTCCTTAATCAAGTTTCTGGGATCAGGACTGAGGCTTTGGGTTCTTTTGGGTTCTCAGCATGCCTGAGGAACCCAGTGGCAAGATTGCCTGCAGAGCAGTCCTAGATGAGGTCAGAGACAGCAGGGATGCAGCACTGCACAGAGCCCAACACATGTAGTTAAGGCTGTGCCTTTGGCCATGTGTTCTCAGGCTCTTCAGGCCTCAACAGCTATGGCTCCTGCCATGTCTGCCAGCAGCAGCTCCGATACCATCTCTGTTGATCACAGCACCTCTGGAGATCAAGGTGTCATGGAGTCCATGGATACAGAAACTCAGGATGACGGGAGGACACTTGTTGATGGGAGAACTGGAAGCAGGAAGAAAACACAGACAGACGGAAAGCTGCAAGTGGATGGGAGGACTCAGGGAGATGGAGCACACACTCTGCCAAGGACACAGACAGATGAGAAGGCACCAATGGACGTTGTGCCACAAGGAAGTGAAAGGCCACAGTCAGACAGAAGTTCACAAAAGGATCTGGTGACACAGCAAAGGGTGGATACCCAGGTAGGACAGATGCAGGCAGGTGAGAGGTTGCAGCAAGACCCGAGAGACGCAAGAATACAGGAAGAAAAGGAGACACAGTTAGTGGGCAGCATTCCCGCAGCTCTTGAAACCCAATCAGAGCAGCTGTCTGTGGCCAGCCTCAACTCACTGCCAGGAGCCCTCAAACCTTCACCATCAGAATGCCCTAGAGAGCCTCAGGCTATAGGATGTTTTGAGAAGAGCACAGAAGTAGCTTGTGTCCAAGAACAATCTGGCTTGATGCTTAGGTCTGAAGAGCCAGCCTTCAGAAGCCATGAGGACACTCTGCTAGGCCCCCCATTAGGGAACCATACACAATTGCCTCCTGAGGGGAATTCAGAGCATTTGGGAGGAGAAACACATCAAAGGCCGGAGTGGTTAGGTGAAGCCAAGCAAGAGGAGAGCCTGTTTCAGTGCCCCAAGAAGGAGCAGCCCCAGGAGACACTGTATGTAGATATCTCTAGTGAGCATTCAACTGTCTTGAATCAGGAGGTGCCAAGCACGCCATCTCTTTCTGGGACTGACCGAACCAATAGTCTGCAGGAGGGGCTACCCAGTACCACAGTTTCTCAGCACATAAGCACAGGTGCCTCCCTCCCCTCCAGGGACCAGGACTTGCAGAGTTCTGCTCCCACTATGCAACTGGAGCCAGGGTTCCCCAGTCAGAGTCACCCACCAGAAACCATGGCTACTAGCAGTGAGGGAACCTGTGCCAAGGAGCCAAATGTGGACGGGAGGTCCTCAGGTACCCGGAGCTGTGACCCAGGCCTTATAGATTCTTTGAAGAACTACTTGCTTCTGCTGCTGAAGCTATCCAGTCCAGAGACAAGTGAAGCTAGGGCAGAGACCCAGGAAGCGGCTGCCATCGGAAGCTTAACTTCCTCCTCTAGTCCGGTCCCCACCATGGAAGTGGCTGGGCTGAGTCCCAGGACGTCAAGGCGTATCCTGGACCGAGTGGAGAACAATCACTTAGTGCAGAGTGCACAGACCCTGTTGCTGAGCCCCTGCACTTCCCGCCGCCTTACTGGCCTCCTGGACCGTGAGGTACAGGCTGGCCAGCAGGCCCTGGCTGCTGCCCAGTGCTCCCGGGGCCCGTGCCCCAGCCCCCTCACCATCCCTGCCATTGTGGTGGGTGAGGAAGGATCTGCTGCTGGTGAGGGAGAGGATTCCAGGGAGAGGACCTCCCAGAAAAGTGACAAGAAGGGATTTCTAGGGGAGGTGGATGGGCAAACAGTGGAGAGCAGAACCCAGGAGCCCTGCCAAGAAGCAGCAATTCCAGGGGAGGCTTTGATGGGTCTCCCAGCAGCTACACCGGAGGAACTGGCTCTAGGGGCCCGGAGGAAGAGGTTCCTCCCTAAAGTCAGAGCAGGATCAGATGGAGAAGTGAACAAGGCTGAAGAAAGGGAGAGCTCTACAGTTTCCCCCCGGGGACCCAGGAAGGGCCTGACACCTGGGTCACCAGGGACTCCAGGGCGAGAGAAAAGGTCCCCTACCCAGGCCCGAAAGGCCAGCATGTTAGAGGTGCCTGGGACAGACGAAGAGCCTGCAACAGGAGACTTGGCCTCCAAACCCAAAGCCAGTGGCCTGGACTCAGAGCCTGCAGTGGATGAAGGGAAGCAGGAAGCTCAGGCCAAGCCGAGGAAAGCTAAAGACCTACTAAAAGGTGAGTGCTGGGGGTGGGGGTGGGGGTGGGGTTGGGGGGGTTGGGACGCTTCAGTGAACATAGGACCTACACCACCCAGTGAGGGGGCACCTCCCAGTGAGGGAGCACCCCCCTGCTAGGAGGCAGTAGTTCCTTTAGGAACAGCGCTTCAGGAGCTACCGGAAAGACCTGGTGCTTGTCATCCTCAACTTCCTCAGGAAGTGAGATGGTAAGGGCAGCAGCCGTGGCACTGTGAGGGGTAAAAGCCTGGGAGAGATCTAGTGTTGGGCAAGCTATTGTGGGGGACTTCTTTGCTCCCAGAATTCCAGAAACTAAGGCAGGAGAAAGTTCAAGGTCAGCCTGAGCTACATAGGGAGACCCTGTCTGAAAACCAAATTAAACAAGAACAAAGCACGCAAACAAAGGCACCGCTCAGCACAGGCCCCGGCTTCAGGGGCCTCCTGGACCCACCGATGTCTCCCCTTTTATAGACTTGTTCCATGGTTATCCCACAGTCAAGATAAGACTCAAAGGCAGGTTCATAGAGAAAGCAACAGCAAATGCAAAAGCCTTCTTGACTGCTTGTCACTGTTGATGTGCTTAGCCTTGAGTCCCCTGTGTCCTGTCTCCCTGACTCCCACCTGGTTAAGATGTGTGCCCTCAGGAACAGGGACAAGGCTGTAGCCTGAGAAACAGGTGGGAGGCACCAGGGCTATGAAATACTGGGTTTAAAATGTGCTGTTTTCTCTCAGGCTGTTCCCTAAGGATACAGAGATGCTATGGGCGTGGCCAGAAAGGGCAAGGGTGGTAGGGAGTTGGCTTCTCTCTTGAAATGGATCTCCTGTTCTCAGCCCCACAGGTGATCCGGAAAATTCGGGTGGAACAGTTTCCAGATTCTTCTGGTAGTCTGAAGCTTTGGTGTCAGTTTTTCAACATTGTTAGTGACTCAGTCTTGACATGGGCGAAGGATCAGCACCCAGTGGGTGAAGTGAGTAGGAGGTAAGCTGTCTGGAAAGCACCACCACCGACTGTGCTCCCCAGTTACAGTCATGTTGGGGACTAACGTTTTGAACCGGTCCCCTCATTTCATCCTCACACTAGCCCCAGTGAGTGAGTCTCTTATTTCATGTGGAGATCAGAAAACTGAAACTCAGAGGTCTTAAATCATGGGTCTCAAGTCACACAGCAAGTAAGTGTCACCTGTGTGATTGATGACTAGTTTCTGACCTGGAACCTCTCACCACCTTCCCAGGGCTCCCAGAGCCTGGGTTCCCAGCAGCTTGTGAGAGTTGGGTCGAAGGCCCTGGGTGATGACCCTCACGAGAAGGGTCTCCGCTCTCTGCAGTGCAGGGGACGAGGGCCCAGCGGCCTTGGCCATTGTGCAGGCGTCTCCCACGGACTGTGGTGTGTATCGCTGTACCATCAAAAATGAGCATGGCTCAGCTTCCACCGACTTCTGCCTCAGCCTCAAGGGTGAGTGTTCTCCTGGCCTTGCATTGTGGGACTCAGCAGCACTGTGCTGTGCAGGCTTTGCCTGGACAGACAGCCTGAAGGCAGCAGCACTCTTTTTTTCTCCTCATAGTATTGTCCAGCTTCATCTCCAGAGAAGAAGGTGAAGGTATGTTGGCCCTCTGGTAGGGGGCAGTCTTCACACCCAGACTCACCCTTTGAAGGGTTTCTGACCTTAGGGGCTTACAATCCTTCTTAAATCTGAATGCTGTTCCCCTTTGTTTAAGATATGGCTTGTGAGGGATGATGGAGGACTGATGTTTCTAAAGATTGTGGGGGAAGATGAACTGGGGTGGGGGTGGGGGTGGGAGTAGGGGTGGGGCACTTAGCAGGAGTCAGTGTAGCCCTCTGTCTTCTTCAGAGTCCTTGAAGGGCAGGACAACCACCAAGACCAAGACCCAGAGTTTCTCACAGTGCTCTGTGGACTTTGGCATTAGACACAGATAGTCTGCTGTGAGCCCAACAGCTTCTCAGCCCCTTGTTCAAGAATCCTGAATGTCTAGGAAAGAAATATGCATTTCCTGCAGCTCTTTGGTGATTGTGAGATATGTACCCTCAAGTTGGCTGTTTCAGAGTTAGAGTTTCACTGTGTAGCTTTAGCTGCCCTGGAACTCATTGTGTAGACCTGGTTGGTCTCAAACTTACAGAAATCCACCTGCCTCTGCCTCCTAAATGCTGAGATTAAGTGTGTGTGCCACCATGCCTGACTACCCCCAATATTTGACAAGCACTTCATGGGTTTGCCTGTCTGCTGTGTTCAGTTGTCTGGTAGCACTGCATCTCTATCACACTGAACCCACATCTGGGCTAGGTATGGAGGTGCATGCCTGTAATCCCAGCACTTTGAGCCAGAACCTAGAGAATTATCACAGATTTCAGGCCGGCATGATCTTCATAGTGAATTCCAACCAATCCTGGACTATAGAACAAGACTCTGTCTCAACAACAACAAAATCAAAGAAACTAAAACCTCAACCAAGTCAAGAACTTAGAAATTTTTTAATATCACCCAGTGTCCACTTTCCCCAGTTGTGTCCATGCGTGGATTTGAGTCAGAAGCCACTAGTTAATTTGTCTGATAAATCTCCTGTGTTGTCTAAAATGTTACTGTCCTTCCCCCCTCTTTTGTCTTCTCTCTTGCCATTCATTTGTTTTTTGTCATTGGTTTTTTTTTTGTTGTTGTTTTGTTTTTTCAAGACAGGGTTTTTCTGTGTAGCCCTGGTTGTCCTGGAACTCACTCTAGATCAGGCTGGCCTCGAACTCAGCAATCTGTCTGCCTCTGCCTCCCAAGTGCTGGGATTAAAGGAGTGAGCCACCACTGCCCAGCGCCATTCATTTGTTGAAACACTTAATACATAGAATCTCTCTCTCTCTCTCTCTGACTCTGTGTGTGTGTGTGTGTGTGTGTGTGTGTGTTTATATGTTTGTAGGTACTTGTACGTGTGTGTAGGTGCTAGTGATCAACTTTGAGTATTGCTCTTTTTTGAGACAAGTTCACTCACTGAGACCTGGGTCTATCCAATTCGGCAAACCCCAGGGCTCTTCCTGTCTCTGTCTCCAGTGCTAGGATTTATGGTAGTACCATGACTGGTGATTGAAGTCAGGCCCTCCTGCTTTAGTGGCAAGCACGTAATGGACTGAGCCATCTCCCAGCCCCTGTGGAATGTCTCACAGTCTAGCTTTTGCTTACTCTGTCCTCAACCATCAAATCCTTCCATCCACATGCTTCTTCCAAACTGATAAGTAAAGTAAAAGTTGCATCAGATCCAGATCCAGGGATATTGTTTTTGGTTTGTTTGTTTGTTTTTCTTGGCCAGAGTAATCCACAGACTGGATGTAGTGTTACATGTCTAAAACCCTAACCCCTGGGAGGCTGAGGCAGGAGGATTATGAGTTCAAGGTTTGCCTGGGCTTTATAGTGAGCCACTGTCTCCAAAACCAACATCAAAGGAAGCGGTGGTCCACAGCATGCTGTTTATTTCCTTCTCATCCCACCCAGAGGCATCAATGTTACATCTACCACTCTTAGTGATGCCAACTGCACACTGAGTTCAGCAACCCTTTGTAAAGTTAAAGCATACTCTTCCCCAGCGCTCTTTGTCCTGTGTGGTGACGTAGTGGTCACTGCCTATTGGCCGAGTCCACTGTCTTTAACATGGAGCTTTAACATGAGCTTTAGCATGGAGGTATGCACTCCCACCGTTCCAGCTGCCCTCACTGAGAGGACATGAGCACTGGCTGCCTTGACACAAACGTTCTGAGAGATGATGAGAATGAAGTGCTTGCTTTCCCTGTACTGACTACCTTCAGAATAATTGGCTTATCTCTGGAGGCCTCTAAGGTGACTAGTGGGGCTTGTTTCTTTTTCTAGGAACACTGGAAAGTTTTGTTTTCCCCCCAGTTACCATTATGAGCTAGTAGGCTTTTAACATATTTGATATGTTCAGTACCTTACACAATTATTCTCTTTGTTGCTAAAATGTTTTCATTCTTGGCCAAAGGAAATCCCTTCAGTTGACTCTTACACTCTTTTGACAAATCTCCGGTAGTTTGCATTGCTTTACAGTGGCAGGGACTGAACCCAGGGCCTGGCATATGTTAAGCAAGTGATGCTACTGAACCGTCTCTAAACCCCCCTTTTCTTACCTTTTATTTTGAGACAATGTCTCAGTAAGTTGCCTACACCCACAGTAGGCCATGAAGGCCTTGACCCTGTGTTCCTGCCTCAGCCTCCAAGTACCTAGGTGAAAGGCCTGGCCTCCCAGGAGTTGATGGTCACTTCCTTGTGTCCTGGTGCCATATAGTTTAGATCCATCCCATACACTTCCTGTTGAGCCTTGGAACTAATCATTTCTTCAGGGAGCTCTGCTTCCAGTTAGTAGGAACCAGTACTTGGGAAGCATTGATTTATTTCCTCAAAATGCTTCATTGTAGGAAGTAATTCTGGTAATCCATGTTGACTGCAAGACACAGGCCTTCTGCAGACACATACTGAGCATTCATAGTGTTATGGCCACTGTAGGAACACTGTTAAGGGGTAGGAGTTCAATCAGATAGCTTCTGCCCCAAGCACCCTACTGTGTGACAGAGGGAAAGCACCCTACTGTGTGAAGGGGTCTCAGAGTTTTTCATCCCAAATCTCAGATTAAAAAGTGAATATGGTGGCTGAACAGCATAGGGGCTGTCTGAGCCTGTCTTTCCCTATGGACCCTGCATCGCCGGGAGGGAGATGTGAGTTCCCATGTTTCTCCTGTTCCCTCTCAGTTGGAGAAGAGATTGAGATGACCCCCATGGTGTTTGCTAAGGGTCTGGCTGACTCTGGCTGCTGGGGGGACAAGCTCTTTGGGCGATTGGTGAGCGAGGAACTTCGAGGGGGTGGACCTGGCCTTCAGAAAGCTTCGCAGGCCAAGGTCATCTATGGGCTGGAGCCCGTCTTCGAGTCTGGCCGCACGTGCATCATCAAGGTATCCAGCCTGCTTGTGTTCGGACCCAGCAGTGAGACCTCTCTTCTGGGCAGAAACTATGACATCACTATCCAGGTACTGTGCCACCTTCCTTCTCACCTCCTGCCCCACCCGCCCTTCTCTGTGCTCTACTCCCTCTTCCCCTTCCCCACCTGGCTTCTTTTGGAAGCTCCATGTGGAAAGAGAAGCCACTTCCATTTCAAGCTTATGAAGCTTCCAGGGTGGGCTTCAAGGACTGGCTTAGGTACAGCTGTGAATCCAGACCCTTGGCCTCAGAGAACTTTATAGAGTCTCGAACCATTTGGAACCGACTTTTCAAATTCCTGTGCGTGTGCACACTTGTGTGTGCCCATGCAGGAGTCAGAGGAGGATACTGGGTCTCCTGCTCTGTCACTCTTTGCTTTATTCACTCGAAACAGGATCTCTTACTGAACATGCAGCCGGGCTGGCAACCTGTGAGCCCTAGCAACCTGGGTACATGATTGCACGTAGCCAAGGCTGACTTTTTTCACAGGTCCTTGGGATTTGAACTCAGGTCTTCATGTTTGTGCAACAAATGCTCTCACCCACTGAGCACTTTACCTTTTTCTGTGTAGGTCTGGCTGGTCTCGAATTTTCTATGTAGACCAGGCTGATCTTAAACTCACAGAGATCCACCTACCTCTGCCTCCTGAAAGCTGAGATTAAAGGCATGTGCTACTGTACCCAATTACATTTTTTTAATGTGTATGTGACACCAAGAAAAGTGAGTCAGATCCACTGAGACTGGCTGTGAAGTGCCATGTGAGTCTGGGAATCAAACCTAGGTCCTCTGGAAGACTAGTCAACCACTGATTTGATCTATCTCTCCAGCCCGAAAATTAACCATTTTTGTAGCAGAAACATTTCTCCTTTTTCAATCACTCACTGAAGTCTTATTCTGCGAAGTAAAAGAGAGTAATGTGGGCGGGGTGGATAGTCTGCCCCAGCTCTGCAGAGGGGTCCCTTGGGCAGCATTCCCTAGCATTAAAGATCCAGTCAACCCAGCTCAGAAACAACTCTGAAAACCTAAATTTGATAAAAAGCCCACAGCCTGTTGTTATTCAGAAGAGAGCATTGGGCACAGAGAGGCAAGCCTGAACAGCGAGCCCTATTTTGCAGCAGCCTGGAATTCTCCCTGCAGTCCCCTAGCAGGAGCCTAGTCTCTCAGACAGGCACACATGAAGCTTCCTCCATGATGGGATTTGGTTTCTTCTAATCCATAGGGATGCAAGATCCAGAACATGAGCCGGGAGTACTGCAAAATCTTTGCAGCTGAAGCCCGGGCGTCCTCTGGCTTCGGGGCGGTGCCCGAGTGAGTATACCAAAGGGGCTTGTGTAAAGACAGCGATTTCACGACCTCCCAGGGCCCTCCTGGTACCAATAGCCTCACAGCCACCCCACACTCAGCTCAGCGATCCCACATTTGGAAGTAATGACATAAGATTCACTATCCACTTTAGAAAGTCTCTCCCCCTAATGCCCCACTCCGCCACCCCTCCCATTCCTTCCCATCACCTTTAGTCCAGATTTTGCCTGTTGAGAAGCTTCAGCAGCAGGTTCTAGGGTGGGTGCTCTAGCCAGCTGACTTCTGGCATGAGCTGTAAATGCCTGTGTGCGTCTGGGCTCCCGCTGCAATCAAGCCTAGCCGACGTCCCCTGAGTCCTTCCTGCAGGTGTCCTCTCTATTTGCACACACTTTCCCCAGCCCTCACCCAACACAGGCTGCCCCCGGCCACACCAGGGTTTAATTTTAGTCCTACTGACCACAGAGAATGGGCCCCACTCTGAAGTCAGTGGCCATTTTCTATCCTGCCTCCGTCCTTCATACTCAGAGCTAAGAACTCTTTCCAGGAAGGTCCCTCTTTTAGGTAAAGCGGGAACAGGGCGCTCTCTCTGTGGCCACTCCTCCCACTTACCACAGGGCGCCACTGTCTTTAGGATCATCCCACTCTACTTGATCTACCGGCCTGCAAACAATATACCGTATGCTACCCTGGAGGAAGATCTGGGCAAGCCCCTGCAGACTTACTGTTCCAGGCAGTGGGGCTGTGCTGGGGCCCCAGCAGCATCCAGCAGCTCCGAGGCTGTGCAGAAATGCCAAACCTTCCAGCACTGGCTGTATCAGTGGACGAATGGCAGCTTCCTTGTCACAGATCTAGCAGGTAGGGGGGGTGGAGGCCTCACAGGTGTGTGACGTGGAAGCATGTGGAGAAGGTAGAGCACAGAGCATGTTTGCTAGCTCATGGAGCATTTATTCTCCTGTGTGTTTCAGGAGGGTTTTGTGTCTAAGATTGGTTGGAGACTATTTTGCATGCATTCCTTAGATATACCAAGGGCTCACGTAGCCAGTTAGTAATGTAGTTACATTTAAAGGAGTCCAGACCCACCAAAAATTTAAAAGATTTCTTTTGTTTTAGATTTCAATTTTTTTAATTATGCAAAAGTTCCATAAAATAGTTTTAATTTTTAGGACATGTCTTGCTGTATAACCCCAGCTGGCCTGGAACTTAGTATGTAGATTAGACTGGCCTTCTGTCTCCAAGAACTGGGTTACAGGTGTCCCCAGTGGCACTCTGTTCCCAGCTGCATTTAAAGAAGTACAGTTTAGGCCGCTTGCAATGTAAAACGAAGCTGTTCTCTAGAGCACCTCATGGAATCCAGTTCAAAACTGCAGCCAGCTTTCTGGAACCTTCTTTGCCTGCCACCTTGCTCTTGACTTTCTCACTCCTAAACCTCCAAAATTCTCTACTAGCATAGAGAAAAGGCTTTATTGCCATCCATGGTGCAGCATGCATCTAACCATGGAATCATGAAGCCAAAGCAGAAGAATCTTGAATTTGCTGTCAGCTTAGGCAACAAGTGAGACTCCCTTGCAAACACAGACAAATTGTTGTCCCAGCACTCTGGAAGTAGAAACAGAAAGATCAGGAGTTTGTGGTTATCTTTGGCTATATAAATGAATTTGAAGTTAGCCCTGGCTACCTTGGGAAACTGAGGCAGGAAGTTAGCCTGAGCTTCATAGTAAGACCCTCTTGTGAACAACAAACACTGAAGCTCAAGCGGGTCAAGTCATTCAGTCTCTCTGCTCTCTGGGCTGGAGTTGCCTTTCACCCTCTTAGATGGTGTCTTCATAACGCTCAGACCCCACATTTGGGAAGGCCTTTTGCAAATTAACATTCCATGCAAGTATAAAGGGTCATTACTGGAACTCAGAGATCCACCTGCTTCTGCCTCTAAAGTGCTGAAAAACCAGTTAGAGTTCTCCACTCAGGAGCTTCTTAATGTCTCAGGATAGGCCTGCTGTCCTCTTGTCTACAGCTGAGGGTTAGACCAGGATAGGCCTGCTATCCTCTCTTCTACAGCTGAGGGTTAGATGAAGTGTTATTACATTCACACAGCTCAGGAGTGATAGAGCTGAAGTGTAAGTCTAGAGCTGCTGAGTCCCGCATCTGCTGAAGTGTAAGTCTAGAGCTGCCGAGTCCCACATCTCTTCCACCCTGGTACATGAAGATCCACAGCCTGTGAGGGAAAGTCGACTTCCTAGAGAGATGCTCAGCTTAGAAATGAGGAAAGACGATCATAGGCTGGACCCTGAATGCAGAGACACATGTGGACTGGCCTGCGTGAGATCTCTCCCCTATCCACACTGTGCCAGACTGTGTTCTCCAAGGCTGCCTTTACCTAGAGGGCTCTCTGGTTATAGAGTAGGTGCTGTACTCATGAGAGTGTGGAGCCTGTCTTACTCAGTGTTGTGCTCCTACCTCTCTGTCCTGGATGAAAGGCTGCTCTGTTAGGAGGAAGGAGAAAGTTCAAGTCCAGAGTCCAAGGATAATCCAGCGCAGGCTGGTCTGACCTATAAAGGCGGGCTTCATAGTTGCCTGCAGGAAGTTCCTTTCTCAGGTGACATTGTTCTGGAGACACTGGGTCCTAGGAGCTGCCAGGCTGGTATCAATCCCTACTTCTTTCCCCAGGGGTTGACTGGAAGATGACTGATGTACAGATTGCTACCAAACTCCAAGGGTGAGTGCTTCTTGAGGATAGAAACATCGTAGAGAGTCTTCTTGGGGTACCCCAACTCCTAATGTCTCTTCATTCCTGAAGTGCTGGGCCTAGGCCTGGATAATACCAGTCACGTGAACCTGTGGCCATGTGGTAACTGGTAACACCTGGGAACACTGATCTTCCCTACTCCACACCTCCGTACCTCTGACCCATAATGCACACACAGAAGGCTTCCTGCAACTCTGGATCCTCTCCCGCTTCCTTCCTCTTTGAGAAAGCTACAGAAGATCACACACACACACA
>JADRCH010000016.1:18490198-18580600 GCA_019843965.1 Rhynchomys soricoides
AGAGAGAGAGAGAGAGAGAGAGAGAGAGAGAGCGCGCACATGTGCGTGCGCTCGAGCAAGGGTCTTGCAGTTACAGCCAGGTAGGATGGGGGATTGGGGGGGCAGACTATAGAAAATTACATTTCAAAGAATGGCCCATCTGATGACTCCTATATGAATATCAGGGTATAATGAACCTGTTCTAAATTTGAGTTTGGGAGGGAGCCACCTGAGGTAGCATTCTGTCACAACACTCAGACATCAAACACCCAAAGCCAGCTACCATGGGTCTATAGCAACGTAGGGCCCACTCAACTCTTATGTTTGGCTGCAGATACCAAGGCCTCAAGGAGAGCTGTTTTCCTGCGCTGCTGGACCAGTTTGCCTCTTCCCACCAGTGTAACACCTACTGTGAGATGCTGGGGTTGAAACCGCTCAAGGGCCCGGAGGTTGCCCAGACTCAAGCCAAGCCCAAAGGCTCCAAAAGTCCATCAGCTGGCAGAAAAGGCTCCCAGCTGAGTCCTCAGCCCCAGAAGAAAGGCCTTCCCAGTCCTCAGGGCTCCAGGAAGAGCACTCCAAGCTCCAGGGCCACACCTCAGGCCTCCCAGGCAGCCACTGTTCAGTCATTGGGACAGCCCCCAGCCCAAGAGGGGAGCTCTAAGGCTCAGGGCTTGCGGTAGCCCCACCAGGAGGCTGGGGGCCTCTACCCAAGAGCAGACCAACCAGGAAGCAGCTTGAACCATATGGAGATGTTTTCAATTCAGGACTAACCAGAGAAGGTGCCCAAAGGAGGCGTGTCTCGGGAATCTAAGTAGTCTCACCTCATTGGAAGGCGTTGGGCACATGACCTGTTGGCCTCTTCCTACTTTCTTTATCAATCAGGGCTCCCAGGCCCCAAGTGGGGCCCGCCTCCAAATGCCTGGTGGCCTAGGCCCTCATTCAAGTTTACACTTGCCATTGCTGGGGGCTCCTGAGTCCTCTGCATGAGTTCTGCACTCTGACCCCTCGCCCCAGCCACCACACAAGCAAATGTTGCACTCTGGGGCCAGCGGGCCAGTGGGCCAGCATTTACCTTGTTGCCTCTGCTTATCCTGGCTCTCTCCCTGTCCTCAGGGCACTAGACTTCCTGTGGGGTCTAGCCTTGTGACTCTCAGGGTTTCTTCTCCTTTCAACCTCTTTGTTTCATTCATCACAGTTTATCCTGCCACTAACCTGTCCTGAGTCCCCAGGGCCCCAGAGCCCCCTGGAGCCCATCATGTCTTTGTGCAATGTTTTTTTTTTTTTTTTTTTTTTTTTTTGATGGTACATGTTCTTGTCACTCAGCACTTCTTGTTTCCCACGCTGCCTTGCACACATGCTCACCCCCCCATCCCAGGCTTTGAACCCAGTTCTGTCTGCAGCCTGCCTTTCACTGGCTTTTGCTTGTCCTTTTGTCCAAGGGCTCTTTCCATCCTGACCCTGCACCCTGCCCACCAATGTCTGGGTGAGGAACAGCCTGCCTGGCTTCACTCTACCCTAGTGCCCTCTCCCCTGGCTCTCCCAGGTTCTCTGCTCAGGAGGAGGGAGGTATCATGAGAACATGTGAACAGCTGCTGGGGCGGGGGATTGACTTTGAGATGCCTTGTGCTCTATTCTGAAAGAAGTGAGGTTGCAGTAAATGTCACATCCCCATTCTCAAGGACTAGAAGACTGGGACTCTTCCGCATGCATGTGTGGGGAAGGGTGGGGCACAGGGTGTTCCTGGAGGGTTGTGATCCACACACTTGTGTAGAGAAGGATATCTTGATGCCTACCTCCAACCATTTGCTCTTGGTCCTGGGGCTCAACTCCAGATGCTCAGGTGTGGGTTCCCAGGGAATTTCTGTGCTGGGTCCAGCACCCTGGGCCCTTTCTAGATACCCCTCCTTGAGACCTGGGATAGGGTAAGTCTAGAGCTAGCCTGCTCACCTTGCTATGCAATAAAGGCAGCAACTGTGTGTCCTGTTTGTTGCCCTCGTGTGGCGTGATTATCGATTAAGAAAGGTCAAGCAGGCTCTCTGTAGTCCCTGAGCCAAGGCCAACATGGATCTGATTTTGGCTTATAGCCTGAGGTTCAGTCTCAACTGTCTGTGGTCACAGCCAGACAGTCAGTGCTTCCTGCAACTGAGGTCATGGCTCCTGCCCTGCAGCAGGGTGTCTGGGAACTCAATCCCTTTGGAATGATAAGTCTTCGATTTAGAAGAGGAACTGGAAGGAAGGGACCCAAGAAGGAAGAGCAGAGCTAGGGGCTCAGCAGAAACTCCCTCCTCAAGGCTACCACTGCTGCAGCCACCACAGCAGGAGGAGCCCAGTAGGAGAGCATCTTTCTTCCACCTACCTGCTGGTCCTTTCCTCCTTCTTATGCTTATGACCTGCCCCATTCCACCCTGCCCTGCCCAGGGCCTTCCCTTGATTGACACTTCCCCTTCCAGGGGGATGCTTCTAACTTCTACCTTCTCTCTGCTCAGGTGACTTCCCCCTTTTTTCTCCCCCCAGCATTCCCCCTCTTATACCAGCCTGCGTATCCAGTGAGAGTTGGGTCATTCTTATGCATTAATCATTCAGCCAATACACACTAAGCACCTACTGTTTGCCAAACCCCAGACTGGCAGCTTTTGAAAGACAACATCCATCATTCAGGGAGAGGATGTGTGTCTTCAAGGATGTGGATTTTAAGCAACAGAAACTATAACTTGGACCAACTTAATCAAGCAGATGATTTCCTGAGAAGGATGTAGGGTTGCTCACTCACAGAACTAAAAGAGTAATCAGTTAGTCTTGGGGAAGGTGGGAGCCTGGGAAGCTCCCAGTAGCTGTTGCCATTACTCCTAGCAGGTCCCTTCACCAAAATTCAAACTCCAGGCAAGACAATCTGGCCTGGGGCTCAGGGACTCACAGGGTGTGAGAGAGACAGTATTCCAAAAAGTTGAGGATTATTTTTGAAACAGCATCTCAAAGAGCCCAGGCTAGCTTCAAACTTACCATATATGATAGTGGAGAGGCTAGCTCTGAACTCCTGATCCTCTCACCTCAACCTCCAAAGTACTGGTGTCACAAGTATGTACTCCCACACCCAAGCTAAGAGGGAGATTCCTCTCAGAGGAATGGAGAGTGGAAGGGCAGAAATGATTGGGTGGGCAGAGCTAGAGACACACCCTGATACAGACACAAAGGCTTCTTCCCGTCCATGCTGTTAGGAGTCCCACATTCAGCTCAAACAAAATTCCCTGCTTAGAGAGGGTCATACTCAACTCCCAACTATTAAGTCTAATGGCAATGAAGAGGCTTCCTTTTGCCAAAGTTAGGAGCCACAACTATGTTTTTATGAGTTTAGTCATAATCTCACTTTGAAATCCTGTACTCTGTAAACTAACTGCTAAGAGTAACCAAATTCAACCAAAATTAGAACCTTCTGGATTTTGGTCTCTTGGACTCAATTCTGAAGCCTGGCCCCTTAGGACCTTAGCCTGTGTGATAGGACCTTATGCTGGACATGAGAGTGCCAGAAGTTTCTAGTCCTGCCTGTGATATGGTAGCAAGCTTACATTCCCCATAGAGTCCCTGCTAGCTGTGTCTTTTTACACAGTGCTCAGGGTATAAGGACCCTGAATGGCAGGTGGCTGCTTGACTTTCTTTCAGTTGAGCCATTACTACATCTTTGAGGATTAGTATCTTCCATGGGGACCTAGTGGCCATCCAGAGAGGATTTTCTCAGAAACATAATAGTTATTTGTAGGCCAAAGTATTACTTGGTTTCAAATTCTGGACACTCTTACCATATTTTTCTTGATAAGGCTTAACCATATGCTTTCTGGGGCTGCCTGTCACAGACTCCATGTAATTCCCAATGTGCCACAGATAGACACCTCAAGTACTCTTGGCTCTGGAAACTTGATGTCAGAGCTAGTTATAGCAGTAGCTTTCTGGGCTGGGGACCTTGCAACTTCCTCTTTCCCAGCCCAGCCCTGGCAACCTTCTTGATCCAACAGTCAAAACCTGGGCCTTAACAGCAAGGGATTTGATCCACAGTTCAAAGGGACTAAAAATAAAATAAAACAAAGAAGTATCCTGACATCAACAGACACATTTACACCAAAATGTTCTCCAGGGGCAAATGTCTGCTGCTTGTGTTTTCAAGTTGTGTATTACTATCTCTGACACACACGCAGGTGTGTGTATATCACATGTTGTGTTAAAGCATCTGGAGAAACTGCTGGTTCCCTCATTCTTCTGATCCCCTGTCCTACAAATCACAGATATAACACAGATCTCTTGGGGGTGTTGGAAGGAAATCTCTCAGCATATACCTTGTTGTAAGGACAAAGGCCTTCTTCAAAGAGGTATGTGATTGCCTCATCTGCAGGGAAGGTCTGGAAGTCAAGTGGGAGATCTCAGCCTTTACCTTGGCAGCTTGAGACTGCCCTGTTGGTCCAACCAGAGGTCTTTTGTCACAATAACTACTAGGTAACACTAAGAGGCTGCCTGATCTTTCCCATCCCTAGGACCTGGCCATTGATAAACCACAGCTCCTACACCCAAGTCTGTTAGTCACCCACCCACCTCACGTCTCCACTGCTGAGGGCAGGGGGTAGCCCTGCCAGTCAGTACTCTAGCAGAAGCCAGCAGAGCCCTCCCACTTCTCATAGCCAGGGGGAGTCTATCTTCTTTGTCCTGACAGAAGGCAGAGGCAGGTGAGGATGGATTCGTGCCAGGGACCCAATAACATATTGTTGTCTCCTGAAGTCTTAGGACTTCTGCCTTTCTTGTGTTGGCCTTTGTGTTTTGTTAAGAGCATGTGTGAGGATCTGAATTTCCACTCAAGAAAGAATATTTTGCCTTGGATCTTAGGTTTTCCTAAGGCTAGGGCATAAGGGATACTGTGAGATAGGGGAGGGCTGATCTCTGTCTCCTGCCCCTATCCTGAAGGTGAGGTATGTTACTAGAAAAATGGCCAGTATGGGGCACACAGTAAAAGTCCTAGCTCATTCTGCACCCCTGTGATGGTTCAAAAGAAAATGGGCCCCAAAGGCTCCAAGGGAGTGGGGCACTATCAGGAGGTGTGACCTTGTTGGAAGAAGTGTGTCACTGAGGGGGTGGGCATTGAGGTCTCAGAAGCTCCTGCTGCCTGTGGATCCAGATGTAGAGCTCTCCGCTTCTTCTTCAGTACCATGTCTGCACTGTGTGCCGCCATGCTTCCTGCCATGATGATAATGGGCTAAACCCCAAAAGCTGTAAGCCAGCCCCAGTTAAATGTTTTCCTTTAGAAAAGTTGCTGTAGTCATAGTGTCTCTTCACAGCAATAGAAACCCTAAGACAACCCCAGAGGCACCCACTAGGTATCTGCAAGGTGGTCTTAGCCCAGAGTCAGCACCTTGGAGAGACTTCATGCTAGGTTCAAGGACTCTGATGAACGGCCTTGTCTCAGTAAATCTGCCCAGGGCAGAGTCAGGGTCCCCAGTTTTGTAAGTCAGCATCTGGGTCCCAGCAGTAACTTAGACTCAAGAAGGCTGCTGTATTCCATTCAGTTTCCCAGGGAGTAGAACCTCCACATGGTAAACTCTCCCCAGTAGTTTTAAGTGAGAAAGGTGAAGTAGATTATGCCCTGTGCTTACCCGGAAGGCTACCTCTCCCCTATAGAGGGGGCTTGTGCAAGGGAAGCCACGTTTATTGGGTGACTCAGTGGGCTTAGAAAACACAGGCAAGCCTGGCTTTAGATCCTGCTTTCCCAGCTATGCTGACTTTGGTTCTTTGTCAGCCTCTTTGATTCGAGATGTAAGGATTCTCTACACTATGTGGTGATTGTATATGCTCCATTGATGACAGCATACAAGACAGATCCAAATTTCTCCCTCAAGGAGTTATAAGTTTAAGTTCCATAGGGGAGGGAAGACTCAAAGCCACAGCATAATAATCTAGTAGAATGGTGCTGCCTAAAATCTCAGAACACGAGCAGAGGAAGGAAGATCAGAAGTTCAAAGTTATCCTTGGCTACATAGAAATTTGAGGCTACCATGGGCTACATGGTACTCTGTAAAATACCACAGAACATATATTACCAGACACACACTGAGAGGAGCTGTGAAGAAACAGAGCAGGAGTAAATACTGGGGGAACTGCAGCTTCTCCTTGATTGACAGACTTGGGCATCTGAGCTAAGACCGGAAGCTGGGAAGAGGAAGGGGAAAGGCAAGAGCAAACCAGAGGGAAGAGGCAACCAGCGCAACAGCTAAAAGCGCAGTCACAGTCAGGGGACAGGTTCTGACACTTGTGTTGTAAGATGACGTCACCGTCAGGTGGTTTTCTTTGTTTTTTGTTTTGTTTGTTTGTTTTGTTTGTTTGTTTTGTTTGATTTTGTTTTTCTTCTTCCTGGGTTCCCTAGAAGGACAGCAGGTTATCTTAACCTCCAGCCATCTCTCCAAAGAACTTAACACGTCAACCACTTGAGTGTCTTCTTAACAACAGTAACAACAACATCATCATCAAAGGTCTCATTATGTAGTCCTGGCTGTCCCAGAGCTCCCCATATAGCCCATGTTGGCCTCGAACTCACTCATCTGCTTGTCTCTGCCTCCCGAGAACTGGGATTAAAAGCATGTGTCACCATGCCTGACGCACTGTGGCCTCTTGACTTAGTCACACGAATGGCATATGAGGCACAGAAGTTTGCTGCTGGTGTGACAGCGTGCTGTTTTGCAGTACACTCTCACGTGGTCCTTAGTTGTCACCATCATGCACAGGACATGCATGTGCTATATTCTTATACACCTGACAGTGCAATGAGTTTGTGGGCACTAGCGTTGCCACAAACACATAATGAGGTGTGTTACAGCACAACAGCTGTGATGTCACTGGATGATAAGAGTTTTCCATTTCTATTGTAATATCACACACTATCTGGCTCCATTGCAGGTGGACATGTGGTTATGTGTCACAGGACTATTTAGAAGGATGGGATGGAGTGACAGCTCATGTGGGGAGGGCATGGTCACCAGAGCTGGCAAAGCAGCCTATGCTGTCCTTGAGACTGAGGCTTCTTCAGCTTTCTGCTTGCCCTGCTGGTCCCCAGTAAGAAGGGGTTTTGTGAGTGGCATCATACGAAGAACTAAACATGGTAACAAAGCTGTCTAGCACTGGAGAGTAGTGATGTGGTGGTGTATGCCTGCAGCCCCAACACTGAGGAGGGTGAGTCAGGAGAGCACTGTTCAAGGCCAGCTTAAAACACATGGTGAGGGCCTAGAGAGATGGCTCAGTGGTTAAAAGCACTGACTGCTCTTCCAAAGGTCCAGAGTTCAATTCCCAGCAACCACATGGTGGCTCACAACCATCTGTAATGGGATCTGATGCCCTCTTTTGGTGTGTCTGAAGACAGCTACCCATATACATTAAATAAATAAATAACTCTTAAAAAAAAAAAAAGACAAGACAGAGAAGATAAAGTTTGAGAAAACCCACATAGTGAGGCTGCAGAGCAAAAGCCTGTCTCATATAACAAAAGCCAGGGCTAAAGCGACAGCTTGGCTCAGCAAGATGAGCACTCACTGTGTAATCATGAGGACCTAAGTTTGAATCTCCAGCAACCATGTTTTTAAAAAAAAAAAAAAAAATGGCATGCACACCTTGGTGGTAACCAACAGCTCTCTAATTGGACTTAAGACCAACCCAACAAGAGGGAAACTGTGCCTGGTACTGGAAGCCCAGCTAACTACTCAGTGTTAGAGACATCGTGGTTATTGGAGGAGACTCTACAACCAACCACTAATGTGCATACTCCCTAACTTCACTCTCTACACGTTTGTCCATATACCTATAGATAAGTGTCTCCACCCCTCATCAAGGAAACTTCTCTTCAAAACAGACAGAGAGTACTACAGAAAACCACAGCCAATCAAACTGCAGAGTTGTGGAGCCCAGTCCCAACGGATACATTTACAAAACAACCCCGAGTCTAAGGCACAGGGAACGCTGTGGCAGAGAAGATGTGGCAGAGCCAGAGGATCAGGGAGGTTGCAGTGAGCTTGTGTCTCCTAGTAAAGTCAGCAGGTGTACTCATAAGTCTCACCAACATGACAGTGAGGGCGAGTTGAGCAGGAATGACATCAGTGGATGTGTCAAACTGGATGGAGAAAAGCCCATGAGACCTCAGCCCTGCACAGAGAACTGTAGGCTAGGCATCTGAGGCTACCCAGGAAAGCTGGGGGTGAGAGAGGTGGTCTTACCCAGGAGGAGCACACCAATTGGTGGTCTAGTGCCCAACGGTCAGCCCCCCCCAAACATACAGGTAACACTATATGGATATAACAGGTTTTAAGACTATAAACATTCACATATATGCATGTGATAACAATTTATGAGAAAAGAGGCCATGATTTGAAGGAGGAGGGTGGGGCTGGGGGGAGGATGCATACATAGGAGGGTTTGGAGGAGCAGAAGAGATGGGAGGAATGTTGTGATTAAATTATAATCTCAAAGAAAATTGGGTGTGGTCAAATCATCCACCTGTAACCCCAGTTCTTGGGGGCGGGGCCAAGACAGGAATCACTGGGGCTCCTTGGCTTCCAGCCTTACTCCAGGTTCAGTGGGGGACCCTGTCTCAAAGGAATAAGATGGGGGAGTGGTGGAACATGTCACCCAACATCATCCTCTGGCCTTTGCATCACATGCACAGGGGCATACATACGTGTGCATCCCCCCAGAAACCCAAGCAGCACCCCACAATTATAAAATTGAGAGTGCTCCACTGTGTGACTTGCTGGGGTCACTCGGCCTTTTGTGGCTTCCTGGTTGCCACTGTCTCTGGGTGCTAGAGATCCTGGAATTATGTCAACGGAGGGAGAGGCTACTCCCTTACACACTCCCTCGGGGATGCACCGAGCATGAGGAAGGACCCTTACCCTGGAACTGAGGCCTGGAGTAGATGGTAGAGTTATAATAGGAGAAGATTATACAGATTTCTGAGCTGAGGTAATGGTCTCAGCCACTACTCCATTCTGCCTTTTAGTAATTTAGTAGTAAGCTGGGCAGTGGGGGCACACATCTTTAATCCCAGCACTCAGAGGCATACGGATCTCTGAATTCAAATGGACAGCCAGGGCTACACAGAGAAACCCTGTCTTGAAAAACTAATAATAATAATAATAATAATAATAATAATGATGATGATGTATTATATCCAGGCCTATAGTGAGATATGTTCCCATGAATTCAATCAGATGACAGTTCTGATCAAATTAAATGCCCTGGTTGCATGCTAAACCTCTTCGGTTCTACCAAATTCCTGATAAAGATTCTGAAAGGAGCAGAGGGGCTTCAGTCCTCTCTGGGATTCCTGAGGCAGGCAGGGTCCCTGGGGGAAGAGAGTCTGGTCTTGGCCTGTTATGGGAGCCTGTACTTTGCTTCTTGCTCCTAGGAAGCCAGAAATGTCAAAGAGGTGATTGGTTCCCATTTGTCTGAGTTGCTGTCACACAACCCAAGCCCCCTTTGCTGTTCACAACCACGACAGGGAAGATGGTGGCTCACATCTGCTCTTCTGTGAAGCATACACTGAAGCCGACTGGAAGCAAAGTCACATGGGAGACAATATCAGTCCCCCACCCCACCCCACCCCTACTGGCCCAAGGCTGTGAGATGGTTTGACAGGCAGCAGGGTTTGTTCCACTTTTCCCCTGTGTAGTCGACCAGGGCTAGGGTCCAGCTGAGAGAGTACATTTTGGCTTCTCATCCCTCCCCCCTCCAGATTCTGTACCCCTCCCCCATCTTCCAAGAGCACTCCCCAGGGCACCACTCACAAGAGTCTCCCATCTCAGGCTACAGAGCACGCCTCAGACCTGGCAGGCATTGTGCTACATTGATTCTCTCAGGAACAGAAATGTCGCAAGGGCCATCCAGGCAAACTGTGTTCTTGGAGTAGCTAGGTTCTTACTCAGGATATCGGGCTGACTGCCCAGTACAGTCATCCCTTGCAGAATTCACACTGGGGCTCACTTGGAAAGTCATTCAGGAACACAATGTCCTTCACAGTACAGATCGTGAGCAGCGAATGTAATTCACCATGAGGAGGTTCAAGTTTGGGCCCAAAATCCATCCTGCCTGCTAAGCTGCAGACAACACAGAACCATGACAGATACCTCAAGAGAAGCTTGGATTCCCCAAATCCCAGCTTGGGGCACAGCTGCCTGCTCAGTCTGCTTCAGGTTGTTTCTCTTCCAACCATTCAGTCTATTATTGTTCTTGTTCTCTGTCACACCTCTGTGGAGGACAGCCAGAAAGAAGGTACCAGCGCCTACTTCACTGAGTCATTGTGACTGAGGGTTCATTGACACTGTAGGCAGAGCTCTGAGGTTGTCACTATCTCCTGGAACTCACGATCTGTCTCAGGACTACACCCACCCCCCAACACACACACACACACACACACACACACACACACACACACACACACACAGGTTCTTCAGTACCTGCAGGTCAGCAACTAGCAAAAGTTCTTTGTCCCTGACCCTGAACATTGACTTTCCAGCTCTCTGTCCAGGAGGAAACAGTTGGGTCTGTCCTAAGAATGGAGGACTGGTGGGAGCCACAGGAAATGCTGCAGAAGCCTGCTGACCTATAGGCTGGCCAATGCTTAGCCCTGAGGTGGCCAGGTTCACCTACACACTCTCCTAGTCATGGAACTGAGGGAATAGGCTGATGAGACATGAGGAAAGGAGTCTGTCTAACTGGGTCATGTGATTTGGGAACATAGCTCAGTTGGTAGGGTGCTTACCTAGTGTGTATGAGGCTCTGAGTTTTCATAAGGCAGGCTTGGTGGCAGCTGGTAATCCCAGCCTTAGGGCATTGAAGGCAGGAGGTCCAAAAGTTCAAGGTCATCCTTGGTGATGTGGTGAGTTCCAGGCCATCACAGGATACATAAAACATGCTTCAATTTTGCTGTTGTGGTTTTGTTTTTTTCTTTTTTCTTTTTGGTTTTTCGAGACAGTATTTCTCTATGTAACCTTGGCTGTCCTAGAACTTGCTCTGTAGATTAGCTGACCTAGAACTCAGAGATCTGCCTGTTTCTGCCTCCCAAGTGCTGGGATTTAAAGGCATGTGCCACCACTCCTGGCTCAAATTTATTTTTTAATATAAAAAGTTTTTTAAAAAGCACATTAACTGAGTCTGTAGCACATCAGTCAACTTCTCTCACAGGAAGCAAGGTGAGGGACTAAATAAGATCATTTTTGTGATTATAACCAACAAATTTATCCACAAGCAGAGAGCTCTCTGCTAAGGCAATAGAAACCAAAAGTAACAGCCACCTCACGTCCCCTCACCCTTGCCAGTGATGGAAGGAAACTGGCACACTCAGAAGGAAGACGTAGCCTTTGCTGTAAAATCCATGAAATCCAGACACCCCATCCTGGAACCCTCAGAGTGACTCTAGAGAAGGTTGGTCTTGGTTTTCAGAATATCTTAACTTGCTCGGACTGAAGAGGAAACACCTTAGTTACCTCACTGTTTGGAGAGTACAAGACCAGATCAAAAAGAAGCCATTCCAAAGCTCCAGCCAATTAGAGATTCTCAAACAGTGACCTCTAGACTGAGTCAAATTCTCCCTGGCTGATTGCCTTGGCCCTGCTGGGTGTGGGACCAGGTATCTCTGCTCTAACCAGCCCTACTCCGTGACTGAGGTCAGTGAGTGGCAGACTGGCTCTTTCTCTTTGGACTGTGGCCATGAACATGCCAAGTAAGAGCTCCTTGCCAGCTCTTTGGCTAAGTGTAGTGGTGAATTAGTTAATCTGATTTGGCTCCCTGCGGGTTGTGTGCACATTGCACTGACCCAAGAGCTCTCTGGATTCTCGAATAAAACACACACACACACACCAGCTAATTTTGATATGCCTTGACTAGCTCAATGGCTGGACACTTCTAAACCTCTGCCTGGCTAGCAAACACTCCCCTCCAGTACTCCTGAGTTAACATCTTTTGAAATATTTATTTATTTATTTATTTATCTATTTATCTATCTATCTATCTATTTATTTATTTATTTATTTATTTATTTATTTATTTATTTATTTATGGTTTTTCCAGACAGGGTTTCTCTGTGTAGCCCTGGTTGTCCTGGAACTCACTCTGTAGACCAGGCTGGCCTCGAACTGAAATCTATATTTCATCTCTGTTACCCCAGACACAATCGGGAGAGTGACTCCTAGGTCCACTTTCCTGGATTCTTACATCGTGGCAGACCTTTAAGTCTGCTCTCTTTTCTTCCCTGTCATGGTGATTCTGCCGGTTCTTCTGTCCTTGTCCTTTGCCAGCACAAGCTAAAAGTCCTGCCTTGGTCTCCCTGCCCAGCCATTGGCTGTATGGCAATTTTTTATTACCAATCAAAGCCAGTTGGGAGCAGGGGCCCTCAGCATCTGGAAGTGTGGCTTTGGGAGCCGAATAAATACAAAGCATTAGAACCAATTCCCAAAAGCTAAGTGTTTTCCTGAAATGGGAAGTGGCTCCTAAAAGAGATAAATCAACCAAGGTGCTGCCTCCAAAGAGCAGCCTGGGGCTGGGGGTTGGTGCACCAGCAGCTTCTTTGAGGCCATTTTAATCTCAGGGAGATTACATGTGTGTCACATGATCTCTGAAGTATTCCATGATCCAGCACCCTGCTTTCTCATGCTTGTGCCTCCCTCAGCTGGTCTGTCAGGGTAAGTGGGACCTCAGAGAACCATTCCCTCAGGAAACAGACAGCAGCATAGGGGGCAATAAGGGGAGAGGCAGAAGCAGGACACCCACCCAACATCCAACGCTCTGTTCTTCCCTGTTGTCTGCATCCCAAGCCCTCAGTCTTCCAAGTCTCTGTGCCTCAGAGAGATTTGACTTCCTGGGTGAGATCCCTGGTGGCCATTCCAACACTGAGGGGAGCAGCCTGGGAAGGGCACAGGGCACCCTGGGCAATAAGTGGGGAGCAGGATGCTAAGACAGCCCAGGATGGTCCTGAGACAGCAAAGGCAGCTGGCAGCCTGCCAGCACTGGGCTCCCTGCCAAGCACTTGGTTTGACCCTCAGTTTGTTCCCACTCTCAGCAGCTCACAGATTAGGGAATAAGTTAATTTACGAGAGTCCTGGGTGAATCTAGATCTTTGGGCTTCCAGCTCAAGGTTCATCTTGTGATGAGTATAACACTAAATCCTTGTTTAGAAGACCAGAGTCCCTGAAGCGGCAGTGTAAGGTAGACTGTGAAGCAGCCTGTTCACTCAGTGTACCCCTGCCTGCTTCTGGGCACCAAGAGGAAGAAAGGGCAGTGGGGTACACAAGAGGAGTCACGGAGGACAGAGACATCAAAGCAGATAAGATCCTTTCCCTTCATTGAAGCTGAAGGGGTCTCCTTCAGTGTCTGCTCTGGCCCCATCCCAGACTTGCTCAAGGTAAACATTTATTCTATGATCAAGGGGACCCAGTGACCTGACAGTAAGTATTGAATCTCTAGGTACAATACACGTATGTGTACGTATATATGTATATCTAAATAAGCAAACTTTGAAAACCCTGGAACAGTACGATTTCCTATTGGAAAATGAATAATAAAAATAGTATATAGTTAAGGAGAAATAAGAAAAAATTCTTGTGCTCTGTCTATTTCTACGACACCTTCATGTTTCATTCTGCATGACTGAAGGCCTGGTGTGGAGACACACAGCTGTAATCCTAGTACTTGAGATGCAGAGACCGGAGGATTGGGTGTTTAAGGCTATCTTCGGCTACGCAGCAGGTTCAAAGTCAGGCTGGGCTAGATGAGACAATATTCTCTCAACCCCGATAGAAAAAGATGCTTTCCAAGAGCGGGGGGTGCCACTCTGTCCAGCCTTGTCTTTTCCATTTTTCCAAAACAGCCAGTGTACGCCTCTGTGTAAGGAGGGTCTCTTTTGTATCATTAGAGATCATTAACTATTAAAGAGTGTGCATCATTGATTATTCAATCCTGTCATATAAGCTTAAGTTTAGTTTGAGGACTGAAGATGAAAGTGTCCCTCAACTTTCACTCGTAACTCAGGTGTCACTTTAGGAAAAAAGGAGAGAAGGAAGGAAATGGTGCGACTGTGGCTTGTTTTTGTGACTGTGTGATGCTTAGCCCTGAGCCGCCACCTGTTTGTGACAGAGACATCGCTTTCTGTATCTTCTAGTTTTGGAAAACAAGCCGCTGATACAGTGAGAAAAGGAGGCTGAGCTGCAACATGAAGACAAATTTCCGGGATGCTGACAGAAAGAGGAGGAGGGTGAGGATAACCAAGGTGGCTTCCTGGAGGAGGCAACCTGGAGCAAGGCCAGGAAGAAGTTGGTTTGGGAAAGGGTAGCAGACAGAGGGCAGGACCACAGAGGACCTGGCTTGAGTGAGCCAGGTTATCCCATCATGTTTTTTTCTGAAACAGGGCTGGGGTCCCCGCCCCTGTGGGTGGCCCTGAGCTCTGGGGAAGCCCAACCTACTTCAGTTTTGAACTCTGCCCAGGAATTTCCACTGAAGTGAACAGGCCAAAGCCCAAGCAGGTTGGATAGAGCCCTCCCTACAGTAACCTGTGCTTCATTCAGTCCTTCCTGACGCGGCCTTCTCACTGCAAATAAGTGAGTAGTACAGGGTCCTCTCCCTTCTCTGTGCAGCAGTGTGTCTATGAGTGCCCAGGGAGTAGGCATTCCTCAGCTCTGGCTGTGTGCTCCACATGCCCTCATGAGGGTATGTACGTGTCTGGGAAAATCCGCTTAGCCAGCTGCTGTTCGGAGAGAGTGGGAAACGCCTAAGGTGTGGGCAAGAGAGGGACCAGAGAGAGGAAACGGAAGTTTGGGTTCTTATTTACAGCTGAGCCAACATCTAAAAACAGCGTCACTGAGAATGAAGAATATTGGGTTTTGAATGGAGCAGTTCCGGGTAGCACTGGCTTCAGATTGGTTTGGACCCAGGGGCTGGAACCATGTTCTCAAGATGGATGAAATGAACACTTCCTCCCCTGGCAATGATTTTCACCTGTTGTAGGAAGTTCAGAACAATGGAGCCTCTTTTCTGAGCAGTGCCCACACCAGGCACCCACACCATTCCCTTTCCCTTCCTGGTGACTGGTGACTAAGGGACAGTTCACTGCTGGAGCTTACAAGGACTTGCCTCTCCCAGGATCAGAAAGGGTCTCTCTCTCTCTCTCTCTCTCTCTCGCTCTCTCTCTCTCTCTCTTTCTCTCTCTCTCTCTCTCTCTCTTCCTCCTCCACCTCCTCTTCCTCCTCCTTTTCTTCCTCCTCCTCCTCCCCTAGCCCCTCTCCCTCTCTGGTTCCTCTTCTCTCACCTTAAGCTTTGGACCCTCCGTGACTTCTTTGTCTTCCAGCTGAGGAGCCTAGCTCATGGCAGACAACACAACGAGGCAAAGAGAGTCCATTTCACTCACCCCTGTGACCCACGGCCTGGAGAACATGGGGGCTGAGTTCCTGGAAAGCATGGTCTGTCCCCTTCCCCTATAGCACCTCCTCAGCTTGACTGGCATCTCACGGGGGTGGGGGGGGGGGTGGAGGAGGGGATGGGGGAAGGGGTCTGTGTATATACTTCACTTTGTCCTCTCCTTGGCTCTGCTTGCATAGTACCTCCCCAGCACAAAGCAGCCTCCTTTATTGTATCCCTTAAATGTGTCCTGAGTACCCACTGTGTGCTATACCCACTGTGTGCTGTCAGCAAAGGTCCCAGGAGGGAAGAACATCCAGTCTACAAGATGAGAAGAGAAGCAGATGATGGGGCGGGGTGAAGACTCAGCTTTCAAAGAACTTGCGATCTTGTCTTGGCTCCCCAAAGGCCAAGCTGAGGACTGTAAAGCCTAACAAGATACCTTCTGTCCTCCCTCCCTGAACAAGGCTCCTTCTCCTTTACTAAGTGCCCCCCCAGCTCCCCCAAATAACTACTTGGATAGTGAAGCAAGAGGTGCCCTGGAGTCATGCGGTGGGGCGGGCCTGCCTGGAACCTTCCTTAGGGGTTTTCTTCTGGTCTCCAGGAAGCCAAAGTGAAATTCTGAGGCAGGATGTGTCTGTACATAGTAGGTGCTCAATGCATGCACTGAAGAATTTAATTAAGTAGCCCCCTATTTCCCATGCAGTCTCTACCTCAGACTTCTCATGAGGTGTCCTTATGCACATGGGGCTTCCAGGGTCTTTCCTATCGCTGTGCCCCTCGGCCATAGCTGTCTCTTGGTGGGAAGGCTGGCCCTGACTACTCCTTGTTGGCTTTAGGAGGAAGGCCGGCTCCCACACAGGCACTCAAGCCTGTCAGAGGGTGGAGGCAGCTGCAACAAAGCAGAGTGGAAACCCTTCTCCAGATGGTAGGTGATCTTTGTGAGGGACCCAGGTCACCAGGAAAAGACAATTGAAGTCTGACTAAGGGAAGTCAAGGGGCAAGTGAGCTTTGCAGGTCTTGGGGCAAGCCAGACCAGGTGCTTGTAACCAGCCAGGATGCAATCCCAATGCATACATACACAGGGCTTCTCAGGTCCCAACTGGCCAGGCCTCCCTGCAATCTTCCTCATTTGCCTACTGCCCCATTCAGTTGTTGAGCCACTTTGGGAACTCTAAGGCTCAGTTTGTAACACTCCTGGATATGGCCAGACTTCCCACTTTACACAGAGGTGAAGGGACCAGCCCATAGGATCTGGTGTAAGCCTAGAGGGTCCTGGCTGGCCAAATTCTGCTCTGAACAGAGCAGGAAGAACACCCCAAGGACAGGGTGTGATGGTGGTGGGAACTCTAGCTGCTTAGGGGGACTTGAGAAGATGCCCCTCTCCTACAGGGAAGCCCTTGCAATGGTAGTAGAGGGTTGAATCTCATGAGCAATGAGTGTGCATCTACTAGTTGCTTGGCTAACAGGATCTTCGAGATTTGGGTAGCAACCCTTCCTCCAGGGACAAACAAGTGACCAACTGACCCTAGGACTTGAGTTCATTCTGGACCCCGAAGGCAATGGGAATGGCCAACTGTATACTTTTCCATGTCCTTTCAGGCACTGAGGACTCAGACAATAAATGTCCCTGTCCCAGGGGAACCAATACAGAGCTGAGAACCTTTTGACCTTGCTCAGTGGGGAGGTTGAAGCAAGGAGGAGGTTGGACAGCCATGGATCTGTCCTTCTGAATGACCATAAGCCACTACCTATGAGTCAGTTTCTTCCCTCATCCAAGATCAGGGGTGGCCTTGTGGAGTGGCTTCAAGCCTCAACATGTGCAGAACCATGGCTGGTGTCTTTGAACTGTGGTTGCCTTTCAGCGGTGTAAGGTAGCAAGGGCAGCCCTGCCTTATCCCATTACCACACTGGGAATATACCTGTGTAGTTTCCACCTGCAGGTTTTGGGGCTCCCCACTGGGGTGAAATTTAGGGGGTATGCTTATGAACCCTGGTGGTCCTCTCCTCAGGAGGAGTCTGCAGCCAACTGCACAAGTGAGAAGCTTCTGCAGGGAGCACCGGCAACTGTTTGGGTGGATCTGCAAAGGCCTGCTCTCTACTGGTAAGCATGGCTCATCCTGCCCCATTCAGGAGACAGTTACTGCCCCTCTTTCTCCATATCATGAAGCAGGCTCATTCACTCACTCAGTCAACCAAGAAAGTTTGTGGAGCACCAACTCAGCCAACTCAAGATAGAAGCTCAGGTCTCCATCAGACCAAACTAGAACCCATTCCCTAGTCCTTCCCCAGGAGTAAGGGAAAGGCCTAAATATGCTCACCCAAGACAACAAGCCATCTGGGAGGATGCTTACTTTCAGGTTCATGGTCTTGGGTTACCTGTATAGAGGAGAGGTGATGAGTGTTGAGACCCTCCCATACCCCACCTCTCAAAGCACAAAGGTCAGGGAGCAAAGGTGAAGACAAGCAGGGTGTGGGCTTTGATAGCCTAGTGTAGCCAGAGCTAGGTTTCTGAAAGGTGCCCAGCCTGAGTCTCCTGAGACTGGAGGATTCTGAAAGGCTAGATAATCAGAAGTGAGGAAGGTAGTTGATATATTCTGGAACTTGGATTTGACTCTAAAGTCCAGAGATATGCATGGAAGGACTTAGACTGAGTAATGTCTGTGTTGGCATCACACTGCTAGACCAAAAATGGCTGCAGGAGAGACAGAGAAGACAGTGAGGCCCCAGTGTGTGTGAGGATGAAGTAAAGGACAGACTGGCTGATCTGAGAATAGAGGGAGCTATCAGTGCTTGCTGACCCTGAGAAGTGACTTTGTGTATAGGATGGAGGAGGTCTTAGGTTAAGGCTAGCCCAGCTTCCTGCTTGGATGATGGGGAAATGCTGGTCCCTTCTACAGAGTGCAGGTGAAGGAGATGGTCTCCACAGGGAAGGAGAGATAGGAACTGTTTGCTAGGGGTAAAACGTCTAAGCCATGGGCAGATGAAGTTGCTTCCAAAGGTTATTTGCAGAATGAATGGAGAAATGAGTCAGGGACAGAGAGTCTTGGACAAGCTACATATAACGAACTTGCAAAGCCAATGACTTCGGAAAGGGAAGGGGAGGGAAGAGATAAGGGCTAAGCAGTGTCCACTGACTTAGGGACAAATGAAAGAGGCGCACATGTTTATTTCTAATGCTCAGAAAGCAGAGGCAGGCCGATCTCTGAGTTCTATGTCAGCCAGAGCTACAGGGTGAGGCCCTGCATTTAAAAAAGAAAAAGAAAAAGAAAAAGAAAAAGAAAAAGAAAAAGGAAACTGACAGCCTGGTCTACATAGAGAAACCCTGTCTCAAAAAACCAAAACGAAGAAGAAGAAGAAGAAGAAGAAGAAGAAGAAGAAGAAGAAGAAGAAGAAGAAGAGGAAGAAGAAGTCAACGAGGAGGAGGAGGAGGAGGAGGAGGAGGAGGAGAAGGAAGAGGAGGAGGAGGAGGAGAAGGAAGAGGAGGAGGAGGAGGAGAAGGAGGAGAAACAAGAAGAAGAATGGTTGATTGGTTGTTTTTTGAGTCTTACCTTGTAGCTTAGGCTGGCCTAAAGTTCAGTATGTAGCACAGGCTAGCCTCAAACTCATGGCAGTCCTCCTGCCTTAGACTCCTAAGTGCTGAGATTATAGGCATGAGCCACCATTCCCTGCTGAGAGATTTTTGTTCATTTGTTTTTCATGAGAACAAGAAGGGACTTCTAGGGGACAGTGTGTGACAGAGGTTGAAGATGCCAGGTGTTCTTAACGGGAGACACCGAACATGTTTTTGAGCTGAGGGTGTGTTGTAGAAAGAAGGATAAAGAAATGACCCACTGCTGCCTGGAACATCAAGAGGAAAGGCTAGCCTCATCTAGACAGTGAATTGGAGGCCAGCCTGGGCTTCATTAGACCTTGTATCCAAACCAGCTTGGTCAGGGAGGTGATGGCTTAGTGGCTAAAAGCATTTGTCACACAAACTGAGGACTTGAGTTCTGTCTGCAACATCCAGGTAGGTGTGGAAGGAAGGAACAGGCTCCTAAAAGTTGTCCTCTGAGCTTTGCACCTGAATGCCACCCCCATGATAAATTACAATTTTCTTTTTAAATGGGCTGGGTAGTAGCTCAGTTGGTAGAGTTCTCGCCTAGTGTGCACAGAGCCTTGTGTTCACTCCCAGCACGGCACAAAACTGGGAATCATGGCATGTCCTGTATCCCAGCACTCGGGAGATGGACGAGGCTAGATCAGAATTCAAGGTTGTCATCAGCCACATGGTGAATTTTTTGCCCTTACGGTATGAGATCCTGGGTTTGTTGTTGTTTGGTTGGTTTTATGGTTATTTTCAAGGTTTTCTGGCTCTGGAAAGGAAAGAGAGAGGAAGGGAGGGAGGGAGGGAGGGAGGGAGACCTTACTGCTGGAAGGGGTAAAGAGAACCCTGCTCTGCAGGAGCTCCTAGTGAGAGAAAGGAAACCTTATTTCTACAAACTTGACACAGACTTAAATTTTGTCACCCCTTGAGTGACAGGAGCTTGATTTCTGTCACTCTGGACTATCCCTTCAGACTACTTTCTCCAGCAGGCCTTAACTACTGTCCCTCAGTATCTACTGACCTGTCTACTTCTGTAACTGTCCTAGCTCTCTCGGGGCAGATGACTCTGATGTCCCTTTTCTGCACTGTGTACCTGCCCTGGGCCCCCACCTTCCCCCTTTCTGCATCCCTATGCAGGGACGGGGTGTCTCTTCCAGAGCTTCTGTGCTTGCTGTGGGTGTGCAGAGCTTATGATTTCTGCCTACCTACAGACCACACATAACATTGCTCTCTGAAGGTCTGTGCCCTGTTGGGACTCCTCTCAGGGGCCTGGGTTCCTCTGCTTGCCCTGCCACAAAAGCCCTGGGCTTAGGCCAGTTTGTGAGGTTCAGGCTTCAATCTTTCCCTGGCCCCAGGAATGTTGCTGTGTCCTCTTCTAACAGGTAGCAGGTGAGGTGAGACTCACATTTCTGCGAACTGCTTCACCCCGTAAGTTCCATAGGTTGGCTAAGCCCTTTCCACTCTCCGAGGCCCTGGATTCTGAAACTCAAAAGCCAGGGAGGTCCTTTTATGAGGCAAAAGCTCAGACTGGCTCAGTGGCTCACAGAAGAGCCAGGCCACTGAAGAGGGAACTCTGGGAAGAAAACTGTCATTGGTGAGGCTGGGAGATAGCTCCATCAGTAAAGGGCTTGACACACAAGCACAGGTCTCCAACACCTGTGTAAAAAATGAGTCTGATTGTCATTTTGGGTAGGAAATGTATTAATGGTGTGGTGGGGTGTCCATCAGAGAAGACTACTCAGAGACTACTCATCCTGGTGACTACGCTGAGCGTTTCAGGATCCCAGTGTAGCCCTGGGCTTTTCTTGAGGTGTTCAGGCACAAAAATTATGTCCTGAACTGACATACTTCAGTTAACAAGAACAGTTAGCTAGAAGCAGAACTACAGAAGCTAAAAAGCAAGGTTAGTCCATTTAGAGACTCTCCCAGAACCATGGAGTTGATGGATTAGGCCTTTGTTTTCATTTTGGCGGGTGGTGCTGTCTATTGCTGAACTGGTATGAGCTGAAATGGTACCTTCATCATGGAGTCATGCTAAAGTCTAGGGCCTACTAAGGTCTAGAGCCCTGTTACAGTAGAGATCTTAACTCCATGGGCAGGCAGCATGGCAGGGACTGACTGAGTTCCAGTCCAGGAGACAGAGTCAGTTCCCTTCTTAGAGGTTTCAGAGAGAGAACAGTCACAGGCCGTGTAGTTAATGAGTAGTTCACAGCCTGTGCTTGTAGTCAGGTTGCCTGGGCAGCAGGGGAATGGGGAAGCTATCCTCCTCAGTGACTGTCGGGTCACAGCAGGGGGCTTATCAAGTTCCTAGAGTCCAGTAACCTGAGCTCACTGAACTCTTAGAAGTGAGGATTACAGACCCACAGACATAGTAGGGCGCCTGCCATTTCTTTTATAGCAACTGTGAGGGCAGAGGGGAAAAGAGTCTATTGTAGATGAGGGGCCTGACTCAAACCTAGCAACGCTGTGCACACACATGTGCCCACAGATACATAAACAAACATCACACACACACACACACACACACACACACACACACACACACACGGTGGAGGACATTGACAGATAGGATAGAGGTACAATCTGGAGTCATACAGACTCACTAACTTATCCAGCCTGGCCTAGCGTGGCTCTGCCAGGCACTCTGGGGATGCCTGTTATATTGTTTCATCTCTCAGTCTCTGCCATGACTTTATAATGTGCAGAGGCCCCTTTCACACATTTTGCCAAGGCCTCAGGCATGCCGGGCCATCGTCCACCACTGAGAGGTATCCTCAGCCCCCTAATAACCTTCTGACCCAGAAGGAACAAGTGTTTTCACTTCTAGATTCAGAAAGCAAGGCTGAGAGGAACTGAGTGAGTTTCCTGCCCTTAACTCTCTGGGTAGATGAGGCAGAGCCAGGAGACTGGGCCACGGGGTTTAGGAGCAATGCCTTCTGATGAGCCTGTCAATGACTCCTCCTTCAGCATTTATTGGCTTCTTGATCATCGCCTGCCTCCTGGACTTCCAGCGGGCCCTGGCGCTGTTCATCATCACCTGTGTGGTTCTTGTCTTTCTGGCCTATGATCTACTAAAGAGGCTTCTGGGGTCCAAGCTGAAGAAGTGTGTGAAGTTTCAAGGCCATTCTTGCCTGAGCCTCTGGCTGAAAAGGTGAGTACCCTCTCTGCCCCAGAATGTGCTCTACTCTGCTTGTCCCCTGGAGCCCTAGACAGAGGTGTTGGGTGGCTTCAAAAGCATTGGCCAGCTCTGTTTCAACAGTTTTTGTTAGTTTCTTTGTTTTGATTGTTGCAACGGGTGACTGAGGGCTAAAGCCAGACTGGTGGGAGTTTCCTATATTCAGAGAGTCTGACCACCAAGCACAGAGGCCTTTCCTAGATGTCTTATTAGGTAGATCCCCTGGGGCTAGCTTAACTCCCAACTACAGAGAACATGGATAACCAGGGACATCCCTGGAGCTCAGTTCAACAGGCTAGGTTGGGCCAAGTGCCAACACTTTAAATTAGCCCCCAGGGCATTCTGATGTAATTAGCCCTGGCCCTAAATAATAGTTTTGTGTTGATCCCTGAAGTCTATGGTGGAAGGAGAGAATAGACTCCCAGAAGCTTTCCTTTGACCTCCACATACATGTGTATACACACATACACACACATATCAGTAATAAATAATTTTTAATAAAACATTATTTTAATAGTCTTAGAGTATAAGAAATGGCTTGGCGGTTTAAAAACAACTACCACTCTTGCAGAGGACCCTTGTTTAGTTCCAAGCACCCACAATGGATGCTTTACAACTGCCTATAATTCCAGCAAATACTCAGGCCTCAGCAGGCACCTGCACTCACATTCCCACTCCTCCCACATACGTACATAATTAAAAATAAAATTTTAAATCTTAAAAAAATAGCTCTGGAAACCACAAACCACAGAGATACCACAGAGAGGAAAGGAAGGCTAGAGTGTCAGACCCCTGCCATTCTTTTCTGTTGCTATAACTGAGCACCTCAAACAGAACAATTTATAAAGAATAGAGGTTTACTTTGGCTTGTGGTTCTGGAGTCTGAGAAGTCCAAGAGCTTGGGGTTGGCATCTGTTTGGCCTTATGCTTCAGCTCTTAGTAGCAGAAGGGCAAGCAAGGGACCATGGAAGAGATAACATAGGAGAAGCCACCTTGATTTACACTACCTGCCTGTTATCCACAGTAACCAATCCAGACACGTGGAGTGAGCATTCACTCAGGTCCCCTATGATTAACCTGTTTCTTCAAGGGAGGTCCTAATTATCTCTTAAAGGCCTCTCCTTCCAGCACTGACAGTTGAATTTCATCATGAAAAACCAGACATGGAGGTGAGCTCCTATAATCCCAGCACTTTGGAGATAGAAGCAGGAGTTTGAAGCCAGCTTGGACAACATGAGACTGTCTCAAAACAAAATAAATTCAAAATGAGTTTTGATGAGAAAAACCACACCCAAGCCATAGCACCCCCATCCCTGGCCCAATCCCCTGCTTCTCACACATACAACATGGCTTCCTATCCGAATTGTTCAGAATCTTTACTTGGCCTGACATCAACAGGAGAGTTCAGAGTCAAAAGTCTCACCTGATGGTCAGGGCAAACTCCTCTTAGCTATGAGCCTGTACATGAAAACAAGTGTTCACTTCCAAAACACGGCAGACAGGTAGGACACAGTCCAAAAGGGTGACAGAGAGAGGAAGGCGGGGTAACCGGACCCAAACAAGTGTGAAGGTCAAGAAGGTGAGACTCTAATTCTTAAAAAAATTATCTTGTTATGGATGTGTGTGTGTGTGCATGTGTGAATGTTGGAAGACATCTTTTGGGAGCCTGCTCTCTCTTTCCACCACGGTGAGTCAAATTCACATCATCAGACTTATCTGCTGAGCCATCTTGCCAGCTCAAGACCTTAAATCTTCAGACTCCAGAATCATTTTTTTTACTCCAGGTGCTGTATCTTGGGTACCCTGGGGTGCTAGACAATGAAGCCGTGTGGCTTGGCTGGGCACAGTCTACAGAGATGTTCCCATGGGCTGGAATTGTTGTCTGTTCTCCATAAGAGTACTGCTGTGGGGTCTCCAGGGTAGTCTTATTTCTACTGCATGCTTCTACACCCATACTCCCAAGACTGTTCTCAGAATCCTTTGCAGTCTCCTGGAAGAAGCCAGCCCCACAGTTTTTGCATCCAGTGTATCTGAAGAAGTAGCCCCATGTGGACAGCTGCGATTCAGTCAAGGACTATTATCTGTGCTTTCTACAGCAGTGGCATATTGAACTGGAAATGAGGCTAAGAGAGAGATAGAGAACTCCAGAGAGCTACAGGGTTTCTCGGGCACACCTAGCTGAGTTCTGGTTGGTGAATTCATCTGAAACTATCCCAAAGAACTACCCAAAAGTATGGGAGGGAGTTGCGCCTGGACTTGCCAAGAGCCAGGAAGATGATCTGTGCCCAATACTCAGAGTAAAGAACCTATAACCCACAGGGCATTGGGTAGAGTCCCTGGTCCACTTAGGGTGTGTGTGTATGTGGGGGGGGGGTGCCTGCATGTGTGTGTGTGTGTGTGTGTGTGTGTATGAGAGAGAGAGAGACAGAGACAGAGAGAGAGACAGAGAGACAGAGACAGAGAGATATATAGAGAGAGAGACAGAGAGAGAGAGAGAGATGTTAAGGCTGATGGTTTTCTATCTCTCTCTTGTAGAGGTGTAGCCCTTGCTGCTGGCCTGGGTGTGATCTTGTGGCTATCTCTGGATACTGCCCAGCGGCCGGAACAGCTGGTATCCTTTGCAGGGATCTGTGTGTTCCTTGCCCTTCTCTTTGCTGGCTCAAAGCATCACCGTGCGGTGAGTGCGGTCAGCTGTCTACCCAGGCTGAAGCCAGTGGGTGCTCCCTGTGGGCTGGGGTGAGACAGATGCTCATTCTGGGAGAACACCTGAGGTTCAGCTGGAGAAGAGCGATGTGCACTGGGATAAGGTCCCTGTGCAGCTGTTGAGGGACATATTGGGACTGGACCCTAAGTGAGAAGTTATCTGTCTAAGCAGAAGCCTTTGAATTCTCCAGGGGACAGGGAGCTTTCTGGGGAGGACTGCTGACAACGCTCCAAACTCACAGGCTGCTGGGGGTACTTATGTCCTTGGTGATATGTTCCTCAGGTCTTTGGGCTCAGGAACCACCTTACCCCAGAAGATAGGGAACCAGAGTTTCCACTTCCATTAGAGAACCCAAGGGTATCCTGAAATCGTGAGCTTAAAATAGTGGTTCTTGAGGTCAGCTTTCCTAACCATGGGTCACAACATTTCCTTGGAACATACTAGAAACACTAACTCTTGGGCTTGACTCCTCACATACTGAGTTAGAAACTCTGGGCCGAGGCTGGACCAGCAAGTCCTCCAGGTAACTGGTATACACAATGTCCTGCCCATGAGGGAAGTCCCTGCTGTACTAGATGGATGGGCTCTTCTCTCATTATCTCCATGGCAACCATAGAGCAACCATGCCCCAGAATCAGGACCCCTATGTGCTTCAGAGCGTGGCTTCACCAGTGTCTGATGCTGTCCTGTGAGGGAGGGATCAAGGATTCATTCTGTACCAAGTGAGAAATGCAGCCTTAGGACCTGGGCTCTTCTCTGTCACTTAGGCCATCAAGAGACCTGAGGTCAGGGTTGCGGAGAGGATAGACAGTAAGGGTCCAGGGAGACAGAAGTCATACACTGAGCTGGAGAGGAACTGGGCTTGGGCAGCCTCTTGCCTATATCATAAGGCCCTGGTCCGAGAACCGAATGCCATGTCATGCTGGAGACCAGGCAAGCTGTACATCAGCCTGCAGAAAATTGTACTGTTTCTGCTTCACCGGCTGAGAGCCTGGCTTAGTCTGAATTCTGTGTAACTGTTGGCAGCAGGTCCAGTGCTAGGCTGGACCCAGACTACTACAGGCAGGACAAAGCTCATTGTGTCCTTCCTATACTCCACCCCCCCATCCCATACCCTGCAGTGGACCCGTGGATTCCCCCCAAGATGCTGAGCTTACTAGGACCTTTCGGTTGGCTGGCAGGTATCATGGCGGGCTGTAGCCTGGGGCCTTGGGCTGCAGTTTGTGCTTGGACTCTTCGTCATCAGAACAGAACCAGGGTTCGTTGCATTCCAGTGGCTAGGTGATCAAATCCAGGTGTGTATGTTGGGCCCTGCTTCCGGCAAGTTGGGGAGAGGCTACTTGATTCAGGGAGGTAGACATGGAGAGATGGTTTGGGACCAGAAAGACTAGGGCTCCATATCTGGGGTGAGAATTGGAGGCAGGCCAGGAGCTTGCAGGGGCCACCCGCCCAATGACCCCCAGTTACTCTCATTCTTTCAGAGGCTGGGTCTAGTGAGGGCATGGATTCCCAGATGGCAAGGTTCTTAGGGCATGCAAATGCCAAGTCATGTGACCTGCTGTGTTTTTCAGTGCCTTGGGATATAAATGAGTTAAAATTGCTAGCAACAGAAACCTTTTAAAATTATCTACTTGGCATTTGAATTTAGAAACGTTTATTGAAATCATACTTGGTTTTGTTTCTTTTCTTTTTTTAGCTGATTTTTAAAGATAAGCTCTCATTATGTATCTATTGCTGGTCTGGATCTCATTATATAGACCAAGTAGGCCTCAAATTCACAAAGATCTGCCTGCCTCTGCCTTCCAAGTGCTGGGATTAAAAGCATATGCTGTCATGCCTGGCTTACATCACCTGGTTCTTATTATTCTGAGTCATTCCATTTAAAAATTCTGGGATCCACCAGGCAGTGGGGTGGCACACGCCTTTAATCCCAGAGGCAGAGGCAGGTGGATTTCTGAGTTCGAGGCCAGCCTGGTCTACAGAGTGAGTTCCAGGACAGCCAGGGCTACACAGAGAAACCCTGACTCAAAAAACAAAACAAACAAAAAAAAGATGTACCTCTGAAACACGGTCCCTATGTGCAGCGTCCATCCTGTGTGCATGAATTTAATGTGACAAAGAGTCGAAATGGTAGACTTTATGTTACGTATCTCTATCATAGTAAATTTGAGGCTAACCTGACTACACCAGACACTGTCAAAAACAAACAAGCAAGCAAACAAACAAAACATATAACTTAAAGAGCTAGGAGTAGCAGCTTGTGCCTATAATCTCAGTTGGGAAACTGAGGCAGGGGTTCAAGGCAATCCTGGGCTATGGGGTAGTACTATCTCAAAAAGTAAAACAAGCCAGGCAGTGGTGGCACACGTGCACCACCACTGCCCAGCTCAGAGGTACATCTTGAGGCAGGAAGGCCTGTAGTCTTGGCATCCTTCTTCTACCTGTGCTGGGATGAAGCTCTTGCTCACCCCAGCCTGGGTTCCTGGCTGCAGTTCCTCCCTCCCTTCCTAGCCCCACTCCCTATGTTTGTGTTCCCTCTAGGTCTTCCTGAGTTACACTGAGGCTGGCTCCAGCTTTGTCTTTGGAGAGGCTCTGGTCAAGGATGTCTTTGCCTTTCAGGTCAGTTGACTGTTGCCCCAGCAAGGGTTGGCATTTGCTGCTCAGGTCCCAGCTGTGGGAGCCAGCTAAGTTGAGAGGAGGTGAGCTCGGGTGGTGAGGGCTCCTGTGGGCACAGATGAGTCCCTGGGATGCTAATGAAGTCAGAGCTTGGGGCCAGGAAAGACCCAGCAACCTGTTTGTTGGATGATGTTTGTGTAAAATGTGGGTAAGTTTGCTGTTTCTGCATTATTTTTCTTAAGCACGAATCACCATGTGACATAGCTGCTAGAAGGCCGAGTGCAAGAAGCAGCAGGGCTGAGGGGCGCTGAGGGGCGAGGAGGAGGCCTTAGCTCCTAACTTGCTGTGGGACACTGGACCCATAAATTCGTTTCCTATCAGGCTCCCTCTTCACCCCACCCCCCACCCCCACCCCGCACCTACCAGCCAACCTCCTTCACAGACTTATTCTAGCCGCAGGCTGCAGTGCCTTTCCTCCTTCCTCTCTTTCTTCTCCCTCTGCTCCCTCAACACTACATCTACAGTCCTGTAAAATATTATAGGAGAAATTAAGGGTAAAGCCACCCTTCTGTTTTAAAGACTCCATTGTCCCATAGCAGAGCCCAGCCATAGTTTAAAACAGAGCCTCTCATGCTTCAGACACTGCCGATGTGCCCCACTCCCACCCCCACCCTATTTGCTGTTCTGTGTGGAACTGTGATTATATTTCTTCTCCCTTCAGTAACCTGGTCAAGCCTCTGAAATACCTTGGTTAGTGAGAACTTTAGTCTAGTCCCCCCTTTAGTATAGTCAGCTTTACGGCTTGTTTAGAGACTCCAGACTTACACTGCATTTCCAAAGGCCAGGCAGAGAGCGTGGCAGCCTGGCTCCAGTTTTCTGCCTCTGGTGCCAAAGTAACAAGGAGATAAATCACCGTCTGTCTAGACCACTAAAGCCGTGGAGAGGCTGCACAGGTGATGTTGGTAGGTCCTGGAGTTTCTGCCTTTCTACTCTGCTGGGGATGATGGACCCAGGGGGCTTCCAGCTTCTACCATAGACTTCTGGGCTCACGCAAAGTCAAATGAAGTCCAGGCCATCCTTCTGTGCATGAACTCTGATCTCTTACCAGTTTTTCTTAAAGCTTAGTGCCTGTTATGCCATCGACCCCTTGAGGAAGATCCAGCCTGTCCAGAGAGTTTGAATGATGCCAGTGCTGTAGGGAAAGGGAGGGTCCAGGTTCCGAGTCTGTCTGGCCCTGGGCAGATTTGCCCCCCAAGAACTATTGTGTATAAAGATATGGGGAAGGCAGCCTTGGCTATCTTAAAAGCTCACCCAGTACCAACCCCATATGGCATGGGGACTGTTCTCCCTATAGCTGTATGACCAAGTAGGGAGTGCCCAAAGGTCCAGGTGGAAGAGGTCATCTGCTGAGGGTGCCCAAAGGTCCAGGCGGAAGAGGTCAACATCTGCTGTGAGTGACTTCTTGAAGGCATCTCAGGGTAAAGCCCAACAGCTTCTCAGCTTTAAACAGCACACAGGGGTTCTACCTCCAGTGTGCAGGAGTCACGTTCCTGAGACAGACACAGAGCCTGTAGCAAAGAATTTGCCACTGGGGATGGTGGGGAAGACTCCCTAAGGATGTGGAAGAGTCCCAGGATGTGGAGGACTAGGAGGTCCTGGAGCGGGAAACGGGAAGATGCAATAGTGAGGGCAAAAGCTCGGAGGGAAGCTGGGGTGTGAGAACATCTGGAGGGAAACTGGAAGCTGGCCTCTGGGGTCAGTGGGACTCTGCCTTGAACACTCTTACTGCCAAGCTGAGGCATCTGAGGATCTTTTGTTGAGTTTGTGTTTTGGGTTGTGTTTTGTTTTGAAACAGCGCCTGGATGTAGTTCAAACTGGCCTCAAACTGTGATCCTCCTGAGTTCTAGGATAATCTGCACACACTATCATGTGTGTCCTGCATCTGGGCTTTCTTCACTAACTGAGGCTCCATTGAAGACTTTTGAGCAGTCCTGACTATGGCACTGGTTGCCTAACATGTCAACAGCAGATAGGAAAGACAGCAGTAAGATGCTGTGTGTGCTGGGAAGGGGCCCAGCAAAGGAGAGGCTTCATAGTCTAAGGATTCCAGATTAGGGGAAGACAGACATCGGTTACCCCTCAATTCCATAGGTGCTGTCACAAGAGCAGCTACCATTTCAGGGCAAGGCTTCCTCTTACTTTGCATCCTTTGTATCTGTAAGTCGCAAAAGGTCACTGCCAGAGACTCTGCTCTTTGCTGAATGAATGAAATAAAGAAGTGCTCAGTGAGCCCCATGGAGGCAGGGAGTGTGCTCAGTGGGCCCCGTGGAGGCAGCCTCTCCTGGCCAGGGTACCATGTTCCAAAGCCTCGGAGTCCCTGGTCTAACACCAGGGCTGAACTACTTTTTGTTGTTGTTGTTTCTTGAGACAAGGTAGACCTGGAACTCTCCCTAGACCAGGCTGGCTTCAAACTCACAGAGTTCTGCCTGTCTTTGCTTCCCAAGTGCTGGGATAAGGTCTCATGAGGCCCAGTCTGGCCTTGACCTTATCCCAGAGCTGAGGATAAACTTAAATTCATGATCTTTCTACTGCTACCCGTGAAGTGTTAGGGTTATAGGCAGGCAATACCATGCTGGACTCCAACCTCCATAGCTAGACCAGGGCTTCTAATTCTCAAGGGCCAAAGGTGGACTTTGAAGCAATTCAGGGATATTATAGACTATTTGTCCCACTCAATGCTGGATATTCTGGTGCAGCTGTTCTTAACCTGTGGGTCTCCACCCCTTTGGGTTTAACGACTCTTTCACAGGGGTCACATACCAGATATTTATATTGTGATTTATGACAGTAGCAAAATTTACAGCTATGAAATTCCAACAAAAATAATGTTATGGAGGGGGGTCACCACAACATGAGGAGCTGGATTAAAAGGCCGCAGCATCTTGAAGGCTGAGAACCACCACTCTAGTGGAAAATAAAAGAAAACCTCAGGCAAGGGGAAGAAAGTCCTGATAACCGCTACAGCTTACAGAGAGGACTCATGGCCAGACTTCATTTTAGTCTCACATCGACCCTTCAGAGAAAATACGATTATCCCTTCATAGGTGAGGAGCCTGATGCTCAGGGTGGCTGATGTTTGTGCAAAGGCACGAGGCTAATGAGTCAAGCTTGGAGTCCCAACACAATGCCCTTGTGGTTTTTAGTTTCTGTGCCCCGACATCAGAGCCCTTTTCTTAGGCAGCAAGGGGCTCTGGGTCTCAGAACATTTGTTCTCCTCCTGGCTTTAAGAGGTTACATTCTTTGGGACAATTGAGGGTGACAGAAGCACACTTGCACCTAGCTTCCCAGGGAGGAGAGGACTTCTTGGCTCACACACTAGATAGTCAGGTGGAGCCAGTCAAGGCCAGAACAGCTGCAGCCTCATATCCTCTCTGCTTAGCCTTCAGGGTCAGCTCTAGCCCTCACACCATGTTTGCCCCATCAACACCAGATGTTCATTCTTACAGCACATCAGCTAGCATGAACAACTCACATTTGTAGCCAGACCAGTCCTGGGCAGGATTCTGATTGATCTGCATTAGATAATATGACCATGCTTGAGCCAGTTTACCCCCCCCCCCTCCATCCAGCAACTGGGGCAACTGAGCTCTTGTTCTGATGTGAAGTCAGGGCCATGGGGATGAATTACTGACTGAATGGAAGCAACCCTTAGAAATATATCCTTTAGCCAGGCAGCGGTGGTGATGCAAACCTTTTATCCCAGAGATCGATAGGGAAGCAGAGGCAGTGAGGGTCTCAGTGTGTAAGCCAATGGCGGCTTTAGCAAGACACATACACACATACACACCACACACACAAACACCACATACTACACTACACACACACACACCACATACACTGCACACACACCACATACACACACAGCACACACACCACACACACACTGCAAACACACACCACATATACACACATTTACACACTACATACACACCACGTACACACACTGCATACACACATACTCACACACACTGCACACATCACAAACACATCTCTTTCAGTCTTGAGACTTGCCCTCATGGTAGATTGGTTCTGTTGGGTACTGAGTTGAACTCAAGGCTCTTCCTGTGCCTCCCAGACTCTAGTCTAAGTCTCTGGCCAGTGTCCACACTGGGAAGCCTTCCCTGAGCTCCTGCAGATTTTTAGAACTTAGGCTGTCTCCTGCTGGAATCTAGTCCAAATGATCTTTTCTGCAGGAAGTAGAATCACCCTGGGACTTTTTTAGTCCTCTGCTTCTCCTTGGCCAGAGCTCTGCACAGTCCATGTGGTGTCTCCTCTTGGCTGTATCTGGTTGATTAGTCACCCTCCCACCTCTGTCTCCACCCCCTGCTTTGGCTCCATCTCCCTTCTAGTAATTTTCCACCTGATCCCCCCAAACTCCCCTCCTCACACCCCCAGCTCCTGCTTTCTTGCTGGGTCTGGCTGACCCAAGATCACACTCCCTCTGCCTCTCACAATGGACGGCTCCAGCCTCTGGTGCGGGCCCCACCTACTCAACTAAGCAGTGCTCAACTGCTCCCCATGAGGACCCCAGAGGTGAAAAACTTTTTACCTCCCAAGAGTTTGGGGGTACCTGCCTAGGACAGACCTCAATCCTCTCAGTACTATTTTCAGAGATGGGGTGGGAAGAAAGCAGAGACTGAGAGAGAAGGCTGAAAGGAAGGACTTGGGATGGCTGAGGAAGGAGAGCCAGTTTGGATAGGTTTGCTTTCCAGGCAGGATGAAGTTGTTCCAAAGGTGTGATGCAGTGGAGACTCTGGAGCCATGGTCCTCAGAGCATGGGATGCTATGATCAAAAACGATAGGCGTGCTGGCTCACACACATCAGGAATCCACTCCTTGATGCTCTAGAAGCTGAAAAGAAAAGCACAGTGCCCCCATGGTCATGTTCTGAAGAGGAATCCCACTTTCTGCTCACAATTGACTCCTCTCCCATCCTCACATGCTTGAAGACAGAGGGATATTCCAGGGTCTCTTGTATAAGGGGAACTGACCCCATTCATGAGGGCTTCATCTCCTGATGGCTCATCTAAGCCTGTCATCTGGGCTTTGGTTTTATCATGGGAATCTGGAAAATTCAGCGTCTAGCAGGGACACATGCTGCCCTGAATGCAGAAAATTAAGCTTTCTCCAGGGCACGTGCCTCAGCCATACAGGATTTTGGCAACCTTCCTGGCATCTGAGTGGTCTCTGCCCATTCTCAACTGTGTGGCCTTGAATGGGTGGCCTTGAATGGGTGGCCCACACCTCAGAGCCTCAGTGTATCCATTGGTTAAGGAGAGATAGTTACAGCCACCTCAGTTGCTTTGAGGATCAATGAGTCACTTCATATCAATGAATATCTGGCACACAGTAGGACTTCCTTCCAGGCACATAATAGGAGTTAATAGTCCTGTCAGTCAGGCACGTAATAGGTAGTCAGTAACACTACCCCAAGTTACACACGCTGCTTGTCTACCATCCCAGGCACTGTAGGTCCAAAGATGGCTCCTGGGCTGTGAGATCATACTTGTTGCTTGTAAGGACGTTATTACATACCCTACCTTGGAAATCGGAGCCTGCCTGCCTTCCCCTTTCCCCCTACCCATTCCCTCCTTCCCCCTCCTTTTCTCTCTTTTCTTTTCTTCTTATTTCCCATTGTGTTTTTCTTCTCTTTGTGGTGCTGTGGCTCCTGGGCCTCACGAGCTAGCCAAATGCTTTACCCACTGGGCCATCTAGAGACTCCCTCTCTTCTCTTCTTTTTCACTTTCCTCTATCACCATTCACTACTTCACCCCAAATGCTGCTCCCCTCTCACCTACAGTTAGAGCACGCCTTCTGGCCAGGCAGTGGTGGCCTAGCACTTGGGAGGCAGAGGCAGGTGGATTTCTGAGTTTGAGGCCAGCCTGGTCTACAGAGTGAGTTCCAGGACAGCCAGGGCTACACAGAGAAATCCTGTCTCGAAAAAACAAACAAACAACAACCCCCCCACCACCAACAACAACAAAAAGAACACGCCTTCTGATGCCCACTCTGCCATCCTGGATGTGTCCTCCTAGCTCCAGCCTGGGGCTGTAGCCATCCAGTTGCCCTGAAGTCCCTCACAAAGCCAGCTCACCAGCTGACTAGACTCACATCTGGCTTCTGGGAGAGCAGAATGATGTCACCACCTGGGACCGTGAGTAGTTCTAACTCCAAGCATTAGCAAGGAGGAGGAATGGAGAACTGAACTCAGTACCTATGTTCCCTGTCATGTGATATCCCCAGCAGCAGGCAAGCCACAGCAATAGGTGTGAAGTGGAGCAAGTCTAGAGCCTGTGGTGTTGGTTGGGAAGGGGGAGGGGAAGCCCAGCCATTCTCTTTTCTTTCTTGTCCCCACAGCTGGGCCGTGGGAGCAGATCTTTGCTGCCACCTAGGACTGTCTACTTGTTCTGAGAGATTGTGCAAGACTCTCTCTTTTCAAAACACAAATAACCAGCTCCTTCCCTTTGGCCCTCCCTGCCAGCTTGGCCTCTCGGAAGTGCTGCCTGTTGGTGCCATCTCTGGGTCTCTTGCTCCTTCTCAATGTTACTTGGCTTCTGGTCTGTGTCCACACCCCTCCTCTGACACCGTTCTTACCTAGCTAGGCTTCTTCCTGAGTACCATAGTCTGTCTCAAGACTTGTCTTGCCAAAGTGCTGAGGCCCTCTCATAGATGATTGGCAGTGCCTGCTTGGTCTCTGTCTCTCTACTTTTGGCCATTCTGACCAGTGTCCTGGGTCTCCTAGACTCTATTCTCATCTCTTTAGCCAGGCAGGCTCCAGGGTCCTGCTCTGCACACTTTATAGGTCTCTGTGAGTTGTGTTTGTTCTGTCACTTCAGCTGGACCTCATATTTTTTTTCTTTTACTTTTAATTAATTAATTTACTGGGTGTGTGTTGGGGGGCGGGGGGATGACGCATGACACAGTGAATACATGGAAGTCAGAGGACAGCTTGTGGGAGCTGCTGTGTCCTACCCTGCGGGGCTCCCAAGGGTAGATCTCAGGTCATCAGGCTTGGTACAAGCCTTTACCTGCTGAGCTATCTCGAAGCCCTCAACCGCATTTCTCATGAACCAAGTTCCATATTCAGTCCCTATCCAGAGTTCCCTCTCAGCCCTGGACTCTTTTATCCAGTGGGACATTCCACTTGGAGATTGTGTGAGCCTCCCATACCCAACAAGTTCAAAACTAAATAGATGATTCCAAGGCTCTCCTCTACTTTGTTCCCTTCTTGAGAAGTGTTACAGCAACAGGGGACACAGACTGAGCATGTGGTAGGTACTTGCATAAAGTCCTGTGTTGGATCCTCGGCCCCCACAAAATAAAAAGGAAGAAAAAAGGTAGAGGAACAGATGGGAAATTCAGAAATTAAAAAAGAAAGGAAGGAAGAAAGAAAAGAAAACAAAATTCCCCACAGCTCTGGCTATAAGGTATAAGTGTTTGGGAGTAGTGCTTTCTTTTCCATTTTAAAAGGATTAATTCAGTATCTGTGTGTCTGTGTGTCTGTGTATGTGTGATAGTGCAGGCACACACAAGCCACAGCACCAGTGTTGAAGTCAGAAAACAATGAGTCGATTCCCTCTTCTATCATGTGGGTCCCAGGGATGAAACTCAGACGGCCAGGTTGGTGGCAAGTACCTTTATTGGCTGAGCCATCTAGTTAGCTCCCTTTCCTGATGTTTAAATATTCCAGCTTTCCCAGTTTTGTTTTGTTTTGTTTTGCTTTTCCAGACAGGGTTTCTCTGTCCTGGAACTCACTATGTAGACCAGGCTGGCCTCAAACTCACAGAGATCTGCCTACCTCTGCCTCCTGACTGCTGGGATGAAAGGCCTGCACCACCAACACCTGGCTCAACTTTCTCACTTTTTTAATAAAAGAATTATATTTATTTTTATGTACATAAGTACACTGTAGCTATCTTCAGACATACCCGAAGAGGGCATCAGATCCCATTACAGATGGTTGTGAGCCACCAAGTGGTTGCTGGGAATTGAACTCAGGACCTCTAGAGGAGCAGTCAGTGTTTTTAACCACTGAGCCATCTCTCCAGCCCATCTTTCCCACTTTTTAATGAGAGAGAATTCCCATAGTCTTAGCAACTCTGCCAGACTTTTGAACTATTTGAAAAGAAATACACAGGCAGGACAACCAGTACAATGAGAAGAAGAAGCTAAGAGGCACATGTCTCCATGCCCTGGCCCTCAGCCACTGACTTTCAGATGCCTGCTGTCACTGGTCACTTGCAAGCCACTCGGATGATGTCCCTGGTCCACACAAACTTCCTGCCTTTCCCTCACATTATAACACAGAGCATGCCCATGTTAAGGCTCTCCCTTCTCACCTAACGGCCTGTCTGTCATGTTCCCACAGGGAGCTCCCCGCCCCGCCCCCCAGTATCTATTTCCTATTTTGATTTTCAGCAGGAACATGGAAAGATCGAGAAGGGCTTAGTAAAGCTCCATACACTCAAGATTTGGGTGCCAGCTTCTCGAGAGAGACTCCAAGAGCTTTCCTGTTCTCCTTTCCTCACATTTAGCTCACCATGGGTGGCCGTGCTGGGGGCTACTAAACCAGCCCTCTGTCAAAAGACATGTGAGCTCTGCTACTACAAATGAGCTGCAGTTGGGGCCGGAGAGAAGGCTCAGCAGTTAAGAGCAGACTCTGCGCTTGCTGAGGACCCAGCTTGGCTCCCAGCACCTGTGTCAGGTGGTTCATTGCAGCCACCTATAATTCCAACTCCAGTGCATTTGATGCCATTTTTTGGCTTCTGCTGGCACCTGTTCTCATGTGCTCACCCCACGCCCCTCCGTATACATACAATTAAAACAATAAAATAAATATTTAAAATTAATAAATAAAAGGGTTGTAGCAAGAAAGCCCTGGGGTGGGCTGTGGGCCAGGAAGGGAGGGAATGGATAGGAAAGTCCTGGCATGATTGGGAAGGAAACGGGGTGACAAGGTAAGATGCTAATTGCAGGGCCGGGGTACATCTGCTCCGAGCCTGATGGCCCTGTACAGAAGCAGAAAGCCACACTAAGGGGGGGTCCCCTCATTCAGGCCCAGAGAGCAGGGAGTCCTACCAGACCAGAGTCATAGACCAGAACTGAGCTTATGCAGAAGTAGGAGAGTCCAAGAGTGTGCTAGACCTGGGCCGGCTCCTTTAGCCTTCATGACAATCCTAAGAAGAATTTCTCCTTTTGATAGAGGTAAGCAAGTGGCGAAGGCAGGCCCTCTCACAGCCCAGCATGGGCTTGTGTTGGGGATCACTCTTGCACAGACCTCAGAGCGCCTTCCTGCACCTGGCAGACCTCTTCGAGAAGGCTTTGAGGAGTGGGCTATCTCCTGGCTTTGCCGCCTCTAATCCAGGCCCCTGTCTCCCGGCAGGTTTTGCCCATCATCGTCTTCTTCAGCTGTGTCATGTCAGTTCTGTACTATCTGGGCCTCATGCAGTGGATGATCTTGAAGGTGAGTTCTCAAGCCTGGGTGTGCTGCTGACTCACCAGCTTCCGGGAACAGCCTTCCAGTGTCTGCACTCTCCCAGAGTCCCATGACTCAGGGTCTACCTCCCTACCCTAGAATTTCTTGCTTTCTGGATCCATACCTTCCCAGAATCCTCTGCTCCCAGGGTCTATACCCTCCTAGAGTCTCCTGCTCCCGAAGCCCATGCCTTCCCAGAATGCTCTCCTCTCACACTTTACATTCTCTCCGAATCTATTGCTAATCAAACATCCCTTCAGAAGGTCTCTCGTCCTGACACTAGGGAAAAATGGCACAAAATGCTGTCTTCATGGGAGGGAAGGTGGGGGGTCTAGGAAGCAACACAGGATTTGGGGGGGGGGGATGATCCACAGAGATCATAACACCAGGCCAGATAGGCTAGACTCAGCAGATACAAATATGCTTACTTTAAAAGGACTGTTCATTTGTTTATTTATTCACTTGCTGGTTTATTTGTTTATTGTGTGTGCATATGAACGTGTGTGCATGCATGCACACCAGAATGCACATGTGGAGGTCAGATGACATCTTGCAGGAGCTGGGACCTGGGGACCTGGGGATTAAACTCAGGTTGTCAGGCCTGGCACTGAACACCTTTACCTGCGGAGTCATCTGGCAGCCCAACCATGCTTAGGTTTATAAAACCTGAGTATGACTAGGATGTAGGAGTTAGCATTGTACAGCATTGTACAGCATCAGACCTGGCAAAGGCTTCTGGAGTTTTAGCCAACAGAGCTCTGAATAAGTCAGCGCCTTTGGATGACAGCAAGAATAAAACGTGACCTATGCTTATGTTAACGTGCAGAATCCAAAGGATCTGGAGCATGTGTCCAACCACGCAGGAGAGAATCCACATCCTCCATAGCCAGGCTGGAGGGATGGAGAATGATGGGCCTGGACCAGAGGAAGAGAGGAGGAAAGGCTAATTCCAAATGCTTATGAAGGAAGGCTGGGCCAGGACAGGCTGAGAGGCGGTAGAAACATTCCAGAGAAGAACTTTCTAGTACGATATGTCCCAGACTCTTCCCCATTGAACTCTAGACCCTGGCATGCTACCAATGTTGCTTGGAAAAGAAAGTCTCTAGTTAAGTAACTGAGGGATACCAGGCTAGACATTATGGTGGATTAATTCTTTCACTAATTTATTTATTTATCCGCTTTATCACAGCCCCTCCCTCCTCTCCTCCCAGTCCCACCCTTACAAGTCCCTCTCCCAGCTACTCTCTATCTATCATTCTCAGAGGAGAAGCCCCTCTGGGACATCCAGTTCCAGCAGGACTAGGCACATCCTCTCCCACTGAGGCCTAACCAGGCAGTACAATTAGGGGAAGGGGATCAGAGTCAGAGATCTGGTGGGCAACAGAGTCAGAGACAGCCCCTGCTCCAATTGTTAGAGGACCCACATGAAGACCCAGCTGCACATCTGCTACAAATGTGTAGAAGACCTCGGTCCAGCCCCTGCATACTCTTTGATTGGTGGTTCAGTCTCTGTGAACCCCCATGGGCCCAGGTTAGTTGACTCTGTAGGTCTTCTTGTAGTACTTATTTTTGGGGGGAGGGGGGAGTTCGAGACAGGGTTTCTCTGTATAGCCCTGGCTGTCCTGGAGCTCACTCTGTAGACCAGGCTAGCTTCAAACTCAGAAATCCGCCTGCCTCTGCCTCCCGAGTGCTGGGATTAAAGGTGTGCGCCACCACTGCCCGGCTTCTTGTGGTATTCTTGACCCCTCCAGCTCCCTCAATCCAATCCCCCACTTTTCCACAAGACTCCCCGAACTCTTCCTGAGGTTTGGCTGTGGGGCTCTGCATCTGTTTCCATCAGCTGCTGGATGAAGCCTCTCTGAGGACAGTTATGTTAGGCTCCTGTCTGCAAGCATAACAGACTATCATTAATAGTGCCAGGGGTTGGTTCTCTCTCATGGCATGGGTCTCAAGTTGGGTCAGTCATTGGTTGGCCATTCCCTCAGTCTCTGTTCCATCTTTATCCCTGCACATCTAGTAGGCAGGAAAAATTTTGGGTTGAAGGTTTTGTGGTCGAATTGGTGTCCCTATCTCTCCACCTGGCTACAGGAGGTGGCCACTTCAGTCTCCATATCTCCAGCAGCTAGGAGTCTCAGCTAGGGTCACACCCACAGACTCCCAAAACCTCCCCCCTCCTACCAGGTCTCTGGCTCATCCCAGATATGCCCCCATCAGTTTCCCTTCTCTCTCACAGCTCCTTCTTAGCCATTCTGAGAGGTGTGAGATGGAATCTCAGGTCATTTTGATTTGCATTTCCCTGATGACTAAGGATCCCTAATGTTCTCTGAACATTTCTTTAGGTGCTTCTCAGCCATTAGAGATTCCTCAGTTGAGAGTTCTCTGTTTAACACTGTCTCATTTTTAATTGGGTTATTTGGTTTGTTGGTGTCTAATTTCTTGAGTTCTTTATATATTTTGGATATCAGTCCTCTGTCTGATGTAGGGTTGGTTAAGATCTGTAGTGAATAATTTTTTTTGTGTGTGTGTGAGACAGGGTCTTATTTTGTAGCCCTGGCTGTCCTGGAACTCACTATGTAGACCAGGCCGACTTTGAACTCACAGAATCTGCATGCTTCTGTCTCCTAAGTCCTGGAATAAAAAATGTGTGCTACCATGCCCAGCTAACAAGGTTTTGTTTTTTTGGGTTTTTTTTTGGGGGGGTGGGGTTGTTGTTGTTTTAAAAATCATTTATCTAGGGGCTGGAGAGATGGCTCAGCAGCAGTTAAGAATATGTACTGTCCTTGCAGAAGACCTAGTTGGGTTCCTATTATTCACCTTGGCAGCTCATAACTCCCTGAAACTCCAGCTCCAGGGGGTCCGATCCCCTTTTCTGTAAGCCTCAGGCATCTGTACACACATACACATAAAACAAACAAATCCATAGAAATATGCATTTATGCCACAGACTTGTGTAGCAGTCAGAGGACAGCTTGCAAGAGTTAGTTCTCTTCCCACTGTACGGGTCCTGGGGATCAAACTAAGGTCATCAGGCTTGGTGACAAATGTCTTACCTAGTTTGCTTACCTTAGCTAGTTTGCTGACCCTCCACCTGATTTCTGAGATAGGATCTCTCTCTGAAGCTGGAGCTCACCACCTTGGGTAGACTGGCTAGCTAGCAAGCCCCAGGGATCCTTCCTGTCTCTACCTCTCCAGCTCTGGGATTACAGGTGGATGCTTTTACATGGGTCCTGGGACTCTACCTGACTGACTGAGCTGTAGTACACACAATTGAAGCTTATCCCCCGACCAGCTCACAAGTAAATGAGACTCAGACTATGGTTATTTTATTTGGCTTTGATTATTACTAGGGGTCACCCCAAATCTTCTTTTCTAACTGCTGGCCTGGCTACCTCCCTAGCAGTGTACCCCAGATACTTGCTGTTTCTCTTGGCAACGTGCTCATAGTTCATCTCTCCTAATGGTGACTTCTTCCTCTCCTCACTGTTCTTCTTCCTTCTCCTCCTCAGCTCCCCTTCCCCCCAACCAGGTCACTCTTAACCCACCTACCTCTAATCCCTCCAGTAATTGGCTGTAGCCAATTTTATTTAACCAATAGTTTTAAATCAAGGAACAAGGTTTTCACAACAAAAGCTTGTAAAGAATTCACTTGTACAGAATTTAGCATTACAATCTGTAGCAACAGACCAAACCTCAAAGCAGAGCCATCTCCCCAGTCCCCTGGTCACCTCTTAATACTGCTCCAATGCTAATTAAATTTCAACATGAGTTTTGGAGGGGCTGCTTAAACCACGGCAGGGCCCCCGGGCTGGAAGACTTCTAAGGTCACTCTTTCTGACTCTGGCTTGCTAACATTCACTCATTAGTACTCTGTTTTTTTCCAGATTGCCTGGCTGATGCAGGTCACTATGGGCACCTCAGCCACTGAGACCCTAAGTGTGGCAGGAAACATCTTTGTGAGCCAGGTAGGTACTGCAGCCACACCAAAGAGCCTGGAGATGGGCAGGGATCCCATTTAATTCAAGGGAGAGCCATTTAACCTGTCCCCAGGTTTACAGAAGGGTGCTGCCCAGGGATGCTTCCTGTCCTACCTCTGTCATGCCAAACCCAGATATGGGCTATTTGGCACCTCTATCACTTCAGCCTAGGCTGTTTTCATCTGCTTAGATACTGACAGGCTAAGTGGGGAAACTGAGGCTAGGGAGATATGAATGGTTTGTCCAAGATCCTGCAGGGATAAGTAAAGACACATTTAGTTGTTGTTTGTTTGTTTTTGCTTGATTGGGCTTGATTCCACTCTATCGTTTTGTCTTAGTTTTCCTTGTCTGAAACATATTTCTTAAAATAATATAGTTCTGAAGTCATCTGAGTCTCTTTAGGCCTAACCTTCCCAAGGAGACTGTGGAAGACAGGGAGTCCCTAAGAGATACAATTGCCAAGTGATACCTATTTCATCAGTTAGTTTAGAGGTTTTTTGTTTTTGTTTTTGTTTTGTGTTTTAGAAAGTATTGGCCTGGTTTTTGTTATGGTGCAAGATGTAAAAGTAACTTTTTTTCATCTGATGTAATTGTCATCTCAGAGGTTTACTGTCTCATCTGCTGATCTAGGCCTAGTCCTGGAAGCTTCCCGACTCTGTACAATCTAATCTAGATCTGGAATGTTTTTTAGCCCTGAGACTTTTGCTGAATAAGTTCACTCTAGTGAGCCTCCTATTTCTTTCTGAACTCTGATTGGTCAATTCATCTGTTCTGGCTCAAACTGCTCTCCAAGCTGACTGATTCAATCTGGCTTCTCTCAGTTTCTCACTGTATTGCTCTGCTTGGTCTTACACTAATTTTGGCAATAGTTCTAATCTAGCTCCTTCTCATTCTCTGGTCTAGCTTTCTCTCTCTCTTCAATCTGTCTATATAGAGATGTAACTGTGCCAGTAGAACTGCCTCCTCTACTTTTCTCTGCTGCTCTCTCTTAAGTAGCTTCCCTTACCTTTCTCTTCTTGTGAGAGTTAGGCATATCCTAGCCTGTTAAATCTTTCTCTGATTTGTCACTTTGTCTGCCACTCATTTAGACATAACTTTCAAACATGGTGCTTCCTTCTACAAACTAACTTTACCTTCATTGTTTGGGATTAAAGGTGTGTGCTAAGGGCATGTCTGTATTCCAGCCAGAGGGATTAAATGTGTGTGCTAAGCCTGAGCCACACCACACATAACTAGAAACAGGGTTTTCCAGTAAACACCACAATATTGTGGTTCACAGTGTAATCAAATATCCTGAAACAGCAAACATGTTAATTTCACAAAGGGTTTTATAGTTTGCATGTTTGGTGTAGTAGATAGATGTGCTTGCAGCCCAGACTGGCCTCAAACTTGCCATGTAGCCAAGATTGGCCTTCAGCTACTGATCCTCCTGCCTCAACCTTTTGAATATTCCCATTACAGGTGTGGGCTATCACCCAAAACTCTTTAAAATGTTCACACTGAGGCATAAGAGGAGGATCTGAAACTACAGAAGCCTACTGTATTAGTCAGGGTTCTCTAGAGTCACAGAACTTATAGGTAATCTCTATATAGTCATGGAATTTGTTAATGACTTACAGTCTGTAGTCAAACTCCCCAACAATGGTCAGCAGTAGCTGTGAATGAAAACCTGAGGATCTAGCAGTCGCTCAGTCCCACAAGGCTCGAAGGCGAAGTAGATTGAATCTTCCTCCTTCCAATGTCCTTATGTAGATCTCCAGCAGCAGGTGTGGCCCAGATTAGAGGTGAGCGTACCACCACACCTGAAACTTGTGTCTTCCAGATGCAAGCTCTAGATCTCAGGTGAGCCTTCTAAGTCTGGATTGTAATTCACTCCAGATATAGTCAAGTTGACAACCAGAAATAGCCACTGCACCTACCTATTATAAAAGCTTAAAGATACAGCCTGTTTCTGCGGAGAAAACATAAATAGCAGTAGATGTAACTCGGCTGCCGTAAAGTGCTCCCAGAGCACATTAATGTGTCTAAGTTGTTGGTCCAATTGCCCTAGACCTTGGGCTCTTTGCCTCTTTTCCATCAAAGGGTGAGATGGAATGAGGAGCCTTCAAAGTTAACTAACGTCATTTCAGTCTTTAAACATGGCAGGCCTGGGCCACCTATGCAGTCCACTCTCCCTCCCCAAGGTTTTATACCCGCCCCATGGCTGTAAATGTTTTAAATGTGCCTGATCTAGAGCCCTGAGCCCACCCTTCCTCCCTGAACTCCGGACTGACGGTCTGACAGGTTTCTTATCTCCTAGCTCAATACCTCAGAGATGTCTCAAATTTACCAAAAGCCGCACATTTCTGAGACTCTGAGGAAACACTAACATCTCCCATGAGTTGTTCAGACCACTCAGAATGCCACCTTGCCTCCCCCAGTCTGCTCTACCTGCATTGCACCTGGTACCAGGTATCTCAGCTTCCCTCTGCATCCATCCACCGCTTCTCGCTTGCTGTGAGCCATGCTGTCAGTCTCCTGGACCACTGCAATCACTTCTTGCTCTCCTTGCTTCCAACCTCATATTCATCCTGAGACATATGTCTGAGTAACCCAATCAAAAACATGTATGAGGACCTGGGGGTGTGACTCAGTGGTGGAAATGTTTGTCTAATATGGGCAAAACCCTAGAGGTTCCAACACACACACACACACACACACACACACACCACACACACACACACACACACACACACACACACCCCGTATGCCATGTCCTATCCAAATAAGCGAACTTCTTCTCCAGAGCCCGTCTGCTCTCTTCTACCTCCATGTCAAACTAGTCCTCACACACACAGCTCTCTGTGACAGACACATTATCCTCCTCAACACCTCTCAAACTTGGTCAAGCTTATTCCTGTCTCCGGGCCTTGGTTCTATCTGGACGACAGAGCCACCAGTCTGTGTTGTTGGCTCCTTTAGGTCTCAGTTAACCTTAACCCAGCACCACACTCTCTAGGAGGCCTTTGCTGATATTCCCTGACCATGAGGCTTTTATCTTCATAGGTTCTATCACTCTCTAAATTCACAGCATTTCTACACTTACACACACACTTCCTGCTCCCAGGAAGATGTTCTTGTAGCTTCCGGGTATTGGTTGCTTTACTTTTCTCTGTGATGAGACACCCTACAGAAACAACTTAAGGAAGGAGGAGATACCTATTTTAACTCACAGTTTAGAGGTATTGTCTATCATAGCAGAGAGGACAAGGCAGTGTGAGTGTGAGGCAGCTGGTCCCATTGTGGGAAGGGGTGTGAGACGAATGTGGGTGCTCAGCTTACTGTCTGTGGGTATAGAGGATGGGGGAGGGGGGAGGCGACAGAGTCACGTGACAAATCCCCGGCCATCAGACGTGGGAGACCAGCATCAGGGTGCAGATCTCAGCTTATTGCCCAGCGCATAAGCTTATATACAGTGTTTGAGCCAACCCCAAACCCCTAAATCCTTGGCTAATCATATCTCACCACACTCTCACTGGGCTCCAATGAAAGTCCTGCCTGATGAGGTTACTCAGAAGTGGGAAGAGTTAGGTCTTCTGTAAAGTCGTGATGCCCGGCCTGTCTGGGGAAGCACCACCACCTGGCCTCCATTCCTTTTTGTTGTCTCACTGGTGTTCTGGGAGCCATCTTGGATCTAATGCATGTGCAGCAGCAAATCAGGACTCTTCGAGGGGCTGCAGGAGCCTGAGGCACTTCGCTCACCATCCCACTTTTTCCTTCACAATGTTAACTTCCATATGCACCACAGCTTTCTACTTTGTATTCATTCTGGGGCTCCAGCCTACGATGGTGCCTCCACATTCGGGGCAGGTGGATCACCCCTCCTCAGTTAGAGCTCTCTGACAGCACCCTTACGGTGGTGCACCAAGAGGGTGTGTTTCCCTGGTGATTCTAAACCCAGTCACGTTGACCATGAAGATTAACCATCAAACCCATCCTCCAAAGCAGTGCCAAGCATGCCAGGGGCTCTATAGCTGGACTGGACACATAAAGATTGGCCCAGACGTTCCCATAAGCCCCAAAGCAAATGCCCACTCCATGCCCAGATCCTTTCTTGGTAATATCCCCTGGGCTCATTAGAAGTTCTTGTTTGCTTTCCCTACCAAGCTTCTGTTTGCTTCCCTGGAAATGAAAGGTCCTTTCTGTCTCAGGTTGTAAGTACTGAGGGGGAGGTGACTGGGTGTGAGGCACACGATAAGTGTCAACACAGGGGTGGGGTAGGGTGGTGGTATGCAGGTCCTGTCACTGAGGTTGGAGGTCAATGGGGTCCAGAGGGGCTCAGCTGAATAGGAACCCACCCTCTGTCTCCTCCTCGGAGATTCTTCATCAAGAACTGTAACCATCACTCCCACAGCAAGGGCAGTGAGAACAGCGCCCAGCTGCCACAGCTCACTGTTTGCTTTCTGACTTGTTTGTAGACTGAAGCTCCGCTGCTGATCGGGCCCTATTTGGCAGACATGACACTCTCTGAAGTTCACGTTGTCATGACTGGAGGCTATGCTACTATTGCTGGCAGCCTTCTGGGTGCCTACATCTCCTTTGGGGTAGGTAGAATGTTTCTCTGCTTGGCTATGCCAAAGCCCTGAAATTGTCCTTCTGGAAGCCCCACATAGGAGCCATAGGGTGTCTCCTCTCTGTCTCAGAATCCAGCTTTGCCTGAGCAAATCTACCTGGTTAGACTTTTCAAATGGCCACTGGGACAGATTCCTAGAATTCCCTTTACTAAGCTCTTATTATGTATTAGGCACTATGCTGGGTGCTTTAATATCCCCATTTTATAGATTAGCAAATTGAGGCTCAGAGAATAAATTGATGGTTAAAGGCAGGATGTGAACCGAGATCTGACTCTAAAATGCATGCTCACTTTCCCATAGTCCCACATGTAGGCTTTCCCTGGGGATTGGCCCTCCTAAATAATGTATATCATATTTAGGACATATAATGTATATCTTGTCATGGGCTGATCAAGTATTGCAAATTGGACTCTTAATTCACAATACAATAGCATAGGCAGAGAAAATAATTTACTTGTGTATGTGTGTATACATACATACATACATACATGAAATATATACTTGTCACTACCTGTGATCTTGGTACTCCAGAAGCTAAGACAGGAGGATCAAAAGTTCAAGGCCAACCATGGTCACATAGTGAAACCCCATTTAAAACAAAACAAACAAAAAAAACCCCACAGATGTACAGTGGTGCTATGCCCAGTAAACACACCAATAAACATATCTTAAGTTGAAAATGCCAGCTTCATCACAGACAGTACACTGTCAGCACCAAGCTTCCCCTGACCCTGTGGGCAGACCTGGACCTGGGGCATGACTGGCTGCTGCCACCAGCGTCTCGAGAAAACATTCCATTGCATTTGGCCAGCCTGGGAAGGATCACAATTCCAAATGCCAATTGCAATTTCTGCAGAATGCTTATCTTCCCACTTTATTACCACCTTGATATAGAAATTATTCATTTGAGCCGATAAGTCAGAGACTATCTACACCGGAAGACCTTTGTCTGTTTTATTGCATCTGACTTAAAACTCAGCTCCTTCCTTATCTTCAGTCTTGAGTCCAGGTCTGAACCTGGAGCATTTTCCTCCCAGCTGACAGCCTGGCTATCTCTGCTCTGTAGCCCATAGGATGTGTAGCTCCAGAGCTCCAGAGGGAAAGCCCCAGGCTGCAGCCCTAGCAGGGTCTGGGAGAAAACCAAACAGAGGACCCTTCCTTCTCTTCTTGATCTACTCCTGGCCCTGGCTACGGAGAAGCTCTCTTCTGCCCCCTACCTGCCCTTAGCTGTCACTGCCTGGCCTCTCACCCTGTTCCCTCTACTCCCTCCTCAGGGAGTCTCCCAGATTCTTTTACTTTGTTTTGTACAGCTGGCTTTTTAGCTCAGGATCCCTTATATGCAAGGCAAGTCACTGAGCTATCCTCTCAGTTCATAGATTCTTTATTTTCAAAGTGTTTTTACTATTATCGTTTGTGTATGAGCACGGGTGGTGGGGAGGGGGTGTGTGGCACACATGTCAAAGGCATGCGTGTGGGTAGGAGGGAGTCAGTTCTCTCTTCCGCCATGGGTTCTGGGGATTGAACCAAGGCTTATTATGACAAGTGCTTTTACCTACTGAGCCATCTTGCTGGTCCCCTCAGTCCACAGATTCCTCTTTGTGGCTCAGCCTTTGCCACGTCCTTCCTACTGCAGGTATTTGGATAGTAGCATGCCCTGTCCAACACAATGGCCATGAGCTACTGAGTACCTGGGCAGTTTAAAATGAGATGTCCAGTATTCTTTCTTCAGTGATAAAGAGCAAACCCAGGGCCTCAATCCCAAATGCTAGGCAAGCGCTGTACCACTGAGCTAAGGTCCCATTTTTCTTTTTTAAAATGTCTAACTAAATTACTTAGACTGCCCTTGAACTGATGACCTCCTGCTTCAGCCTCCCAAATAGTTAGCGTTACAGACTTGTACCCCCAGGCCTGGCTTTCTTTGCACTTTTAAACATGTGGCTGCTGGCTACAGTATATGTGTTGGTCCTTTTCTGGGTGGTGTTACGTGCCATGTAGGCCCATCACCTGGGAGTTAGGAGAAGGATCACAAATTTTAGGTCACCATCAACTACATGACAACTTTGAGGCTAGCCTGGGCTACAGAAGACCATATCTAAAAGAATGAAGCAGGAGTGAAATTACAGATATGGTCTCTGTCGTGTTTATATTAGACAGTACTAGCCCAGGTCTTCTCTTTTGTCACACAGCCCCAAGTGTCATTTGACAACTGCCACATACATTTCCAGCTGTGCTCTTGTTCCAGAGGCTCTAGGATAGTTCACTGCAGATCCAAACAAACTAGTCTCTTGGTGCAGGAGTCTCTGTCATGGTAACATTCAGGAGTTGACCACTCGTGTTTCTTATTGAATTGTCCCCAAGGGAAACAGGGTCTGCAAGATCCTGAGTGGGCAAAGTGACTCTGTTGTTTAGTTTCCACATCTGTAAAACAGGCAGACATACTGGTTGCCTGGCTGCAATAGACTGAAGATGGTCAGGAAACACTTAGCATGGTGCTGAAAAGTGACCATATTGAGATCAGAAGGTAGGCTCCTTTAATCCCAGCACTCAGGAGGCAGAGGCAGGTGGATCTCTGAGTTTGTGGCCAACCTGGTCTATAGAGTGAGTTCTAGGACAAACAAGGCTACACAGAGAAACCCTGTCTTGAAGAACCAAAAACCAAACCAAAACAATAACACCCCCCCCCCAAAAAAAACCCAAAAAACAACCAGAAATCTCTCTTTTATTTCCTTTTTCACTAAATACCTTTCTGAAAGGTGGTGTGTTCTTGTCCTATTTCCAGAGGGTAGAGGGAGGCCTGGGTGGCTGGGATGGAAGGCATTCTCGACTGTGCTCCTGGACGCAGGGTTGGGGAGGCACAATAGGCTAGTGTGGGATGAACCAGCACTGGCTTCACTGCCTGCATGCAGGACTCCACCTCTCCATCAAGAACAGGAACTGCCACTGTGGGATTTGAAGCTGTGGCCATAATGGCTCTGGACTATGTGTTCCCCCTAAAATCCAAGCTTACAAACTGGGTGCACTCTTCAAGCTGAAGGAAGAGGTCAGGGTCTAGACTGGTAGACAGAGAAGCCCCAGATTCTGGGTGTGAAGCCCTGAAAGTTCCAAGAGGACACCCACCCAGACGGCCCCTTATCCAGGAGGGATCAGGGTGCTGGGCTTGCCATCTGGTGCTGGTGACAGGGAGGAGGTGTTAGGCCTCTTGCTGGTTCGTTTTCCTGAGCTTTCTGTCACTAGGACAGAGTTGAAAATGGAGATGTGTTTTATTTACAATCATGCCTGAAGAGGTTTCCACCCACTTTCTGGGCTGGTGTTGAGATGGATCATCATGGCAGAGATGGTGTGGTAGAACAGTGCTGCCCACCCCAGGGCAGTCCAGGACACAGAGAGACAAAGAGGAAGAGTCTGCGTGCAAGATGTACCCTTACAGGCATGTCCCAGTGACCTACTTCTCCCAGCCAGGCTTTCCCTCCCACAGTCAGTGTGGATGGATTAACCCATTGATAAACTCAGCTCCCTCCTGGCTCTGAGGCCTTTGTGAGGGACTTCATTTTCACACCCTGAGTGGTTTCTGCTTCTGAAGAAGGAGAAATAAGTGAGGTTTAAAAAAAAGAAGGAGGATTTCAGGGCCCGAAGATCTTCAGCCTTCTTCAGTTTCCCTGCTTCCTGTCTGTTCCCTGAGATGTCTGCCTTCTGCCTTTATTAGCCTGAGCCCAGGTAAACTCACCTCCTGCCCTCTCCCTGCTCCTTCTTGAGACAGGGGCCTCACTGTGTAGTGTTGACTAGCCTGGAATTTAATATATAGATTAGGCTGGTCTTGAACTCACAGAGCCTCTGCTGAGACTAAAGGCATATGCCACCATGTCTAGAAAAGGGCACCTGTTTCAAGCTGCCTGGAGTAAGGCAGGGAACGGAACTCAGATCCTCTGCAAGGGCAGCAAGGATTCTTAACTGTAGAGGCATCTCTCCATCCCCCTCCCCTCCCCCTGCCCTTTTAAAAACAGAGTCTCAGGTTTCTAGGCTAGTCTCAAACTCACTTTATAACCAAGGATGACCTTGAATTTCAGATTCTTCCATCCAGAGTGCTAGATTTACAGAACTGCACCATTCCTCCCAGCTCGTGTAGTAACCGGGACTGGAACCCAATGCTCCCTGCTTGTTAGACAAACACTCTGTCTGAGCCTCATCCCAGACCCCCTTCCTTTCTACTTCAATTTAAAAACTGCTATTGGCTTACTGCAAAATTTAAGGAAAAAAGATCTATTTTTCTTTTTCTGTTTCCTAAAAAATAGTATAGAGTTATGGACCTATTGAAAGATATCAAAAAACACCAAGAAAGAAAATCACCAGCTCACCAGGGACAGCCAGTGTGCTGACAATTAAGAGACTCCTTCCTGGACCTCTTCTAGACAGTTTGGTGTTTGGTGTAGTTACAGTCCTGCTCTTCATGTGATTTTGTGGGCACTTTCCCATGTTACTGCATGACTCTGAGAAGCATCACTTTCTAGAGACCATTCTCAGAATGGAGCGATGCCTCAGTGGCCGAGAGCACTCGTTGCCCTTACGGAGAATCCACATTCCCTTCCTAGCACCCACATGGCAGCTCACAATCATCTGTAACTCCAGTCTCAGGAGATCTGAGGCTCTCTGCTTGCCTCCATAGGCACCAGGCTCACATGTAGGCAAAACGCCCATTTACACAAAGTAAATCTTTAAAAGAACAGGCTATTTGCTCATTGTCCATTAGATGGTTGATTCTGATGGTTGATTCTGATTTCAGTTTGGTGAGTAGCACAGTGGAGGGATGGCTATTCATCTGTCTCTGGAGCAGTGAGGGTGTGAGTTTTGGAAGTGTCCCACCCCCTCAGAGTTGGTGGTTTACGACCTTGCTGGTGTACTTGTCCAGTGTGATTTACAGAGACAGACCCAGTGCCTCCAGGCTATCAAAGGAGGTTGACTCCCTAATACAAGAGTGAGTGAGACAGGCGCCTTGAAGTGGTGAGTTCCCTGTCACCATAGGTATTCAAAAATAGAACATAGGCGTTACACTCCTTCACCAGACAGAAGCTATGCAGAGGCGGGAGTGGGATACCTGCTTTGCAATTCTCAGTTCTTGTTGAGAAGTTTTAATCCAGCAACATGGCTGCTCTGGCAAGGGATTACATCCAAAGACCTTCTAGTTCTGTGTGGTCCAGCTGGAATGATACACCTTTAAGTAGAGGAAGAGGCTGCTTAAGAGCAGTGCAGGGAGAGATGGGATGGGGGAGGTGGTTTTACTGGGACACTTTTACAGAGACAGGTTGCAGGTGAAGACAGGATGAGCCAGAGAGTAAGAAGGAGCCAGAAGATTGGATTAGAACAGATTGTCAGAGTTAGTTTGAGGCCAAGCAGAGCAATTCAGTCAGAAGCTGAGAGAAGCTGCATTAAGTCAGTCAGCTTGGAAGATTAGATTGTATGGAGGCTAGAAGCTTCCAGGACTAAGCCTAGGGATAGTTAGAACAGAGAAAGAAACCCTCTGGGCTCAGCCCAAGCCATATATTCACACAGTTTAGGTATGGCTCTCATCTCATTCCATCTTCTAAGGAACTAAAAACATTTAAAAGTTCTGGAACATTGTCTGAGTCTGTCACAAACTCCTCAGCCAGAAGGGGATTAGTGGTCAAAGAGAGACAGCCTGGGTAAGGAGGAGAACCTGTGTTGGATTTTAATTATTTTTCCTTTATTTTGAGCAAGTCATAGTTATTCCTTTGGGGCCTCAATTTCTTTGCACATAGATGGGGTAGTGTTACTTGCTTGGTCTACCTTCAGCAGTATTGTGTTTTAAGAAAACAGTGACCACTTTTTATTGTTATTTTTCATATATATTTTATATCTGTGTATATGTATATATGTGTGTGTATGTGTATATATATGTGTGTTATATATGTATGTATATGTATATATTTATGTGTGTATATGTGTGTGTCTGTGTGCATGTGTATATATATGTGTGTATATATGATGTATGTATATATGTGTTATATATGCGTGTATATGTATGTATATATGTGTGTATATGTGTGTATGTGTGTGTATGTGTCTGTGTGTATATGTGTGTATATATGTGTGTACATATATGTGTATATATGATGTATGTATATTTGTGTGTGTATATGTGTGTGTGTGTGTGTGTGTGTGTATGTGCGTGTGTGTGTGTGTGTAGAAGAGAACAGCTTGCAGGAGTCAGTTCTCTCCTTCTACCATGTCAGTTCCAGGGACTGAACTCAAGTTTTCAGGTTTATCAGCAAGCTCCTTTACCTGCTCAGCCATCTCATGGGCCCTTGCAGAAGTACTGGGAGATGGTCTGAGCATAAAAGGGATTATTAATGACCGTGCCAGCTGTCGTACAGTGAAGTCATACTTATAAGAATGTATCATACACATAAATACATGTCCTTCTGCCACCATGTTTCTTCTACCTGTCCCTCAAAACCTCCCTGTCATTCATTCATTTATTTATTTATTTATTTATTTATTTATTTATTTATTTATATTTTGAGACAGGGTCTCAGACTGACCTTGATCTCACTATGTAGCTTAGGAGGACCTTGACTTCCTTGTCCTCCTGTTTTCACTTCTTAAGTGTGGGGATTACAAGCATGCAACTCCGTGCCCGGTCACGTGGTTCTGGAGATCAAACCCAGAGCTTCATGCATGCTAAACAAGCACTCCACTCTCACCAGCCCCAGCCCACCATCTCTGCTGTCCTTGCAGATTGACGCTGCCTCCTTAATTGCTGCCTCTGTCATGGCGGCCCCTTGTGCTTTGGCCCTCTCCAAGCTGGTCTACCCAGAGGTGGAGGAGTCCAAGTTCCAGAGTGAAGAAGGTGTGAAGCTGACATATGGGTGAGTGCAGCACGGGGCTTTCTGAGGGGCACTAATGCCAGGTGTGGGGGCAGAGGTGTCAAAGAACAGCACTGTCCTTGACGCGTTTCTGTCTTCCATGGAGCTTGGGCCTGTTCTCTTCCATCGCTTCCTTGGTGTGGCTTCACATGCAAACACTTTTTTAAAAAAAGGATGTGTTTATTCATGTATTTTATGTACATGAGTGCTCTGTCTTCATGCATGTAAGAAGAGGGTATCAGATCCCATTGTAGATGGTTGTGAGCCACCTTGTGGTTGCTGGGAATTGAACTCAGGACCTCTAGAAGAGAACTCAAGTAGTCTTACCTGCTGAGTACAAACACACTCTTTTTTCTTTTTTTGAAAAATAACTAATTTATTTATTTAACGTGTATGGCCTGTGTGTACGTATCCACACCCTGAGCTTGAGGAGGCCAGAAGAGAGTGTAAAGTTCCCTGGCACATGGATAGCTGTGAGCCTCCATGTGGGTGCTGGGAATTGAACTTGGGTCCTATGGAAGTGTAGCTAGTTACTCTTTTGTTTGGTTGGTTTTTGTTTTTTAAGGTAGAGTTTCTCTGTGTAGCCCTAGCTGTCTTGGAACTTGCTCCGTGGACCAGGCTGGCCTTGAACTCATAGAGATCCACCTGCCTCTGTCTCCTGAATACTGGGATAAAAGGCATGAGCCACCCCAACCTGGCTCAGTTACTTTTAATCTGTGAGCCATCTCTCCATCCTGAACCCACTTGCTGAGGTGGTTGATGTAGAAAAAAAAACCTCAGTGCCTACCTGGCCACATAGTACGGTCAAAGCCAACATAGGCGCATAGGGCGACACGCATCAACAGAACAAAACAAAGGAAAACAGCAGCAGCAACAACAAGCACTGATTCCACTTTTCAAATCATAGCCTATTTCTGATCAGCAAGAGCCAAGGAGCTGGTCAAGGTTCACTAGGGTGGTGGCTCAGCTCTTGGTGTGTGGCCTGATGTTGCTCCCGGCCACCTTCTCTGCATTTCTGACCTTCAACCACCAGGTGGCAGCCTCGCATTGACAAGTGGAATGGTAGGTTCCTAACATGCCTTTGTCACAGTCTTAATTACCACTATTAATAACCAAACCTTTAGAAATGTTGAAAAGAAGCTGGTGTGATGTCATATGTCAGTAATCCCAGCACCTGGAGATAGAGGCAGGAAGGTTAGGAACTGGAGGCTATCTTTACTACACAGTAAATTCCAGGCCAGCCTAGGCTCAATAAGGCCCTGTCTCAACACTCATTGAAAAGACAGCACAAGTAGTAATCCACGCCTCACACCTCCTGTTGCTCTGGGGCTGCTCTGGCCTGTGGAAATAGACTGTAAACTGCCTCTATCACCTCCCCACCCCCCAAACATGACTTTTTTTTTCTTTTCTTTTCTTTCTTTTTTTTTTTTAACTGCAAACTGGCCATATATCTGAAGATGAACTTGTGATCCTCCTGCCTCCACTACCCGAATGCTGAGATTATAGGTGTATACTCTCACCCTCTAATTTATGGTGTTCTGAGGAATCAAACCCAGAGCCTTGCATATGCTTGCTAGACTAGTACTCTACCAAACGAATTACACCCCGAACTTTTATTTTATATTTTCTTGTAAACATATATGCATATATGTTTCTTTTTTATGTATATGAGTGGTTTTTGCCTACATGTACATAAGTATACTGTATGCATGTCAGGGGCCTGTGGAGATCAGAAGGCACCAGATCCCCCAGAACTAGAGCAGAGACAATTGTAAGCTGCCAAATAGGGGCTGGGAACTGAACCTGGGTCCTCTGCAAGAAGCACGTGCCCTTAGCTGCTGAGCCATGTCTCCAGCCTCTAGACATCATTTATTATGTTTCATTTATTATGTGTGTGTGGGGGTGTGTGTGCATGTGTTCCACAACACTTGTTTGGAGGTTACAGGACCATCAGAGAGGCCCCATTTTCTTTCTGAGACAGAGAAAGAAAGGAACCTTAAGAGGGGAAGGGGGCTGCTGATCACAGAGGTGAGAAAGATGCAGGTTTCTGGGCTGACTTTCAAGATAAGGTAGCAGCTGAGAGCTCAGTACATCTCTGGCCTCTTGAAAACAGGCCAGTCACAACAAAACCCTGTGGAAGCTCGTTCTCTGCTTCTACTGTGTGAGCTCAAAGCATCAGACTTAGGTTGTTAGCCTTAGCAGCAAGCGTCTTCTTTTATAGGCATAGTCTTCTTTCCTAGCTGGCTTAGAACTCACTGTGTAGACCAGGCTGGCCTCAAACTTACAGAGATCTGCTGGCCCTCGTGCCTGCCTTCTGGCCTGTTTTTCAAAATAAGGGAAATGCATGCTCTTAATAAAATCTTTTGCTTAATCTAATATATCAAAAACATTTTCATTTCATCATGTGATCAATAAAAATAGTAAGAAGCCAAACATGGTAGCACAGGTCTTTAATCTCAGCATCTGGGAAGGGCAGGTGGATCTCTGTGAATTTTAGGCCAGCTTGGTCTATAGAATGAGTTCCAGGATAACCAGGACTAAGATACATATAGAGAGACCATGTCTCAAAAACAAACAAACAAACAAACAAAAAACCAAACAAAACAAAAAACTAAGATACCCCCTCTCCCTCTTCCTCTTTCTCTCCTTCCCTCCCCCTCTCCCTCTCCCTCTCTCTCTTCTCAAATCCTCAAAATCTGAGAGGTATACCACATTTACAGCACAACTTGATTAGGCCCAGCTTGCTTTCCAGTGGCCAGAGAAACATTGAACTACCAACTTCTATCTTGCAGCACGGCCCCAAAACCTGGGTGTTTTCTCATTCTTTGGCCAGCCCCCCCTAAAGTCATTTATATCAGATAGAAAACAAGCCTTCTTAGTTTTGAAGCCCTCTATCCAAGGTTCCCTTTGAACCTATAAGGTGGGGACATTCACAGCTTATAGGGACATGCTAGTAATGACACCTGTTGATCCCAATGGTAGAGACGCTCAGAACCTCGTGGAAGCAGCCAGCACTGGAGCTGCTATCTCAGTGAAGATCGTTGCCAACATTGCTGCCAATCTGATTGCCTTCCTGGCTGTACTGGCCTTCATCAATGCTGCCCTCTCCTGGCTGGGGGACATGGTGGATATCCAGGGACTCAGCTTCCAGGTGTGACTGTGGTGGAGGGGGTGGTCTCAGAACAGGGAACGATATGTGGACACCCGAAAGAGCCCTCTGTCCTACCCAATTCTCTTGTATCCTCAGCTCATCTGCTCCTACGTCCTGCGGCCTGTGGCCTTCTTGATGGGTGTGGCCTGGGAGGACTGTCCGGTAGTGGCTGAGCTGCTGGGCATCAAGCTGTTTCTAAATGAGTTTGTGGCCTATCAAGAGCTTTCCCAGTACAAGCAGCGACGCCTGGCAGGGGCAGAGGAGTGGCTTGGTGACAAGAAACAGTGGATCTCTGTGAGTGTCCTGATCCTCTCCTCGTGACACGGGAATGGCACAGTGCTACCCCGGGCCCCTGACAACTGTTCTGTGTTTCCCTGGGCCTGTCTGAGACACACTGAGGTGGTGCTCAGCCACCCATACCCTGCTATCCTGGGAGACCAGACAGGCTTGGCTGTCCTTGCTAGCATCAGAGCTGCACCGTGGGCTCCAGAAAGAGCTTTGTCTGAGGCCAAGCCCCAGATGGGCCACTGCTAGATTTGGCCTTGGGTGAGCTACTGTGCCTTGCCTCTATTTTGGAAAGCAGGGGTTATTAACATTTATTCGGACACTATCATGAACAAAATCATGTAAGCTATGCAATTATGAAATCAGCCTTTCTAAAAGAATACTGAGTCATAACTGAATGCTGGGAACTTTGAAAAACAATGTCTATTACAATCTCACTACTCTAAGACAGCTGCTATTGGCTCTTTATCTGCTTTCTTCTTTTTTCTGTGTGTTGTTTTGGGGATATGGATTCATATAGCCCAGACTGACCAACGATATATGGAAGAATGAATTCCTTCTGCTTCTGCCTTCCCAGTGCTGGGATTACAGGTGTGAGCCTTCATGACCAGCCTCTCTTGTTCTTTCTAAGACAGAATTTACACAATTGCTATCCATAGTACAGTGTAGCCAGCTTTCCTCACATCATTATGATGTATGAAGCTTTTTATTTTCAATGTTTGAGATTGTAGTAGGCCCTTGTGCACACTAAACACTGAGCCATAAACACTGAGCTACATACCATTGGAAATTTACTTACCTTTTCTGATTGGTTGTTTGTTTTGATTTTAGTTTTAGTATAAAAAGACAGGGTTTTGGCCGGGCAGTGGTGGTGCACACCTTTAATCCCAGCACTTGGGAGGCAGAGGCAGGCAGATTTCTGAGTTTGAGGCCAGCCAGGGGTATACAGAGAAATCCTGTCTCAAAAACCAAAAGAGAGAGAGGGAGAGAGAGAGAGAGAGAGAGAGAGAGAGAGAGAGAGAGAGAGAGAGAAAGAGAGAGATTATCTGTGTGGCCTTGGCTGTCCTGGAACTCCCTCTGTAGACCAGGCTGGTCTTTGCCTCCTGAATGCTGGGCTTAAAGGTGTTTGCCACCATGCCTGGTTCCAAAATTCATGTATCTTTAAAATATATAATAGTTATTTCAGTGTGTGTATGAGTGTATTTGTGAGTATGTGTCTGCCTGTATGTCTCTCTGTATGTGTGTGTATATATATATATGTCTCTCTCTGTGTGTATGTGTGTGTGTGTTTGTGGCGTGTGTGTGCGCATGCATACATGTCACATGTATGGAAGCCAGAGGACAATTTGTAGGAGTTGACTGAACTTCGAATGTCATGCATAATGACAGCATTTCACCTGCTGAGCCATCTCACAGGCCCAGATTTGAGTGTCTACCATATTTACCAGCCTGTGCTGTTGGGTCTTTCAGCTGAACTCCTTATCTGGCAGTGTGTATGATGCTGCTGAAATGAAGATCTCAGTGTAGAACTTTCCCTGCTTCCTGGGTCATTTCTTCAGGAGCTTCCTGAGATATGCTTAAGCAGAACCCCATGCTGAGCCCTCCTGGAGCAACTTCCCTCACTGCTGTGGTAGTGGTTAAGTGCCACCTCAGTGGGCCTCTCTCCAGTCACCACCAGAAATAAAGCTGCACTGGAAGTCTGTATTTAAAGGCATGCTTGGGGGCCGAAGTAGCTCACTTGGCAGGGTGTTTGAATAGCGTGCACAAAGCCCTGGGTTTGATCCCCAGCTCTGCATAAAATGTTAATCCCCATCCCCAGTTAGTAGAGGCAGGAGGATCAGATGTTGGGGGCCATACTTGGCTACCTAGAGAGTTGCAAGAGGGTTGGAGAGATGGCTCAGTGGTTAAGAGCACTGGTTGCTCTTCCTAGGTTCAATTTCTAGCAACCACACACAGCTCAGAACTATCTATAACTCCAGTTCCAGGAGATCTTTTACCCTCATATAGACATACCTGCAGGCATAACACCAAAGAACATTTTTAAAATGGTGTTTAAAGAAAAGAATTCCAGAAAAATTTTCTTACCTTTAGAAATGTCTCCAGTTTTGTTTTGAGGCAAAGTCTCAAAAAAAAGGGAAGCCTTTAATTCACAATCTTCCCACCTCTACCTAACTAGGAGTACAAGGCCAAGCCACCAGGCCGAGATTCTTTCTGTTATGGTTTTCTGTAATTTTTTTTCCCCATTATTTCCTGTCCTTCATTTTGTTTAAAAGAATTTAAATTTTTAGACATCAATTTTTATACCAAATCTTTCTCTTTGAAAGATTTTCCTGTTTTTCATCCCCCTTTTCTAATCTTATAAAATGGTTGTATAAGTATCAATTCCAGAAACAATGTGACAAAATGTTAGGACCACGAGTTGAGTGGGACAGGACTGGATTCCATCTCTGGTGTAGCTGCCTTGTCTATGTGAGTTTCAGTTACTTGACTTTGTGAGCCTCAGTGTATTTAGTCAACCCCCAAAGGAGCTGCCTTGAAGCTATAGTCCTATGTATCCTATGATTTTATGTTTAAAATGCTTATTTGTTTCAGTGGTATAAAGTTTACTTTATGGTGTGAGGCAGGAATGGCAAACAATTATTTTGTTCGAAGTGTTCCATTTTTGTTTGTTTGCTTATTTGGTTCAAAATATTCCATATTTGTTAGTTTTGTTTTTAAGCTCCTAATAAGGAGAGGTTTGCATCTTTTTTTTTTTAGATTTATTTATTTATTTATTTATCTGTGTGTGTTCTATCTGCATGTACACCTGCATGCCAAAAGAGGGGATCAGACCCCATTATAGATGATTGTGAGCCACGGTTGCTGGGAATTGAACTCAGAACCTCTGGAAGAGCAGCCAGTGTTCTTAACCACTGAGCCATCTTTCCAAGCCCCAAAGTATAGGTATTTGTAGTGACCAGAAAGAAGCACAAGACTGCAGAGATAGGAGAAAGGGTAACCTGTGGCACACTGAACCAGCCTGAATCAGAACCCAATAAGCTGGTAATTGCGCAGGGGTCCTAGCTCAGTTGGTAGAATGCTTGCCTAGCATACACGAAGCCCTGGGTTCTATTTCCAGTGCTGCACAAACTGGGCATGGTGCTGTAGATTACTGTCTGTAACTTCAGAGGTAGAAGCAGGAAGAGCAGGAGTTCAAGATCATCCTTGATCTAATTAGCTTGAGGACAGCTTAGGACCATTTGAGGTTCTATCTCCAAAACACAAACAAGAGGTGGGTCTCAAGGATACAGGGTAAAGGACAGCTGAGAGGAGCCTTGGGGGTATTGACGTGCGAGCTCACTTAAAGTGGGAGTGTGTAGCCAGCAAACCTGTGATTGAGAGACTCCAAGGCCAAGGCATAAAGGAATTGATCGAATTAAGGCCAGCTATGCTTCATGTCCTGGGGCAAGGCCTCCTGGTAATCTGCATTTTCAGGTCAGAGCAGAAATCCTGACGACATATGCCCTCTGTGGATTCGCCAACTTCAGCTCCATCGGCATCATGCTGGGAGGCCTGAGTGAGTCCCTGGGCTGGGCAGGGATGGTGGGGAGGGGTGGTGGGGACAATAAGCAGAGTAAAGGGTGGGAGGTCACAGGTAAATGGAGGGCAGACACCCTCACCTCAGCCCCTTTCTGCTCCCCTGCTTCCTTCCCCCCCAAAATGTGAGTGTTCTGGCTTACCTCTGCTTCCCACCACACCCTCACAGCCGGCCATTGAGAGGAAGGCCCCTCATGAATGTGGCTCTGGACAAATGGGCACAGCAGCCTTTTGGGGTGCAGCTCGCCTGGTTTAGAGAGAAGTGATAGCCAGAAGGAGGTTTAGCCTGTACCACACACACTGGGCACAGTGGCCTGTGCCTGACATCTCAACATTTGGGAGGTAGCGGCAGGATGATTGATAGATAGATAGATAGATAGATAGAAAGAATCATCTTCTATCCCTCCTGCTATAGTGGGTGTGGTGAAGGAGAGACATCACTGGATGCTGTGAGCTAGGCCAGAGAGCAATGAAGAGTCACATCTGCCCTCCTGACACTCAGGAGAGCAGTGCCAGAGCTTCAGGATGTGGGCAGAGGGGTGGGTGGCTTCCTTGTCCCTAAGCTCTCTTGTCCCTGCAGCCTCCCTGGTCCCCCAACGGAGGAGTGACTTCTCCCAGATTGTACTCCGGGCGCTGATCACAGGGGCCTTCGTGTCCCTGGTAAATGCCTGTGTGGCGGGTGAGTGCTGGCCCAGCAGCCTCAGAATTCTGAGCCCTTGCTTTCTAGTCCCTCTCAGGGCTGGCCCCTGGGCTAAGCCTCCAAGCTACTTGCTTCCACAGGGATCCTCTATGTGCCCAGGGGGGTCGAGGTGGATTGTGTGTCTCTTCTGAACCAAACTCTCAGCAGCAGCAACTTTGAGGTTTACCTGTGCTGTCGCCAAGTCTTCCAGGGGTGAGTGCCTGCTTGGGCGGTATGAGAGAGTCATGGGGCAGAAAGCCCAAGCACCCTTGTGTTTTTGGCACTAGGGGCCAGGGTACCGGGGTAGAAATGTTATGGCTACAGCAGCCATGAGCAAGGGAGGAAGAAATGAAGGCTAAAGGACAAAGGCTGGAAAGGAAAGGTGAACCAGAGATGTGGAGTGACTTTCCCAGGGCTGCACAGCCTGTTAATTGCTACAGACATGGCCTGGACATCTTACTGAGCCTTTTGCTTTCTTTTCAGCACCAGCATGGAGTTCAGCCAAGAGGCGCTGGACAACTGCTGTCGATTTTACAATCACACAGTCTGCACATAGCTGGGACAGGACATCTTCCTAACCTCTGTCCCGGAGAGGCCATGGGACTCACCATCCCACAACTGGGAAAGGGTGACTGAGAGATGCCTCCCACCCTAGTCCCATAGCTGCTCCCCGTGTCCTACCTCTCCAAGTATGAGTTCCCAGTGTCTGGTCCACCCCCTTGCCCTCTGAGAGCCGATATTCTGGTCCTCTCCTCTTTTCTTGGGACCCTCATGTGCCCCTGCCCAAAGCCTCCTCCCTGCTCCCCCCCAAGCACCTGACTTTATGGGTACCCCCAGAAGCTGTCTCTAGAAAGACTTTCCTTCCCCCAGTCCCTGAGAGTGCTTTCCAAACTGGTGTCCGGTAGGACCATCATCTCATTAGGAGTGATGTCAGAGTGGCCCAGGACCCACTAGGTTTGGAACACTGCACTAGGTTTGAAACACTGCAAAGTTAGATAGGGGTTGGTTTGGTTGGTTTTTAGATGGGTCTCATGTAGCTCATTCTGACCTTGAGCTCATTCTATAGCTGAGGTGACCCCATTCCTCATTCCTCCTGCTGTTACTCCTGAGTACTGAGAGTACAGGTGTGCACCATCACACCTGGACCATAAGGACTTCTTATTTGAGCTGTCAAGAGATCTCAGTGGGTAAAGGCATCTGCTGCTAAGCTGGATGAACTGACTGATGCCTGGGGCCCCCAAGGTGAAAGAGGAGAATGGTCTCTGCATGTTGTCCTCTGACCTCTGCATGTGTGCATGGCACATGCTCTGCCCTTTATTATTAAAAGCAATAAATAAAATGTAACTTAAACCCTTTACTATTTGGGTGTATGGTGTGTAAAAATGTTGCTTTTTGTTCATAATTCTTTGTCTTTATATTCTTACATCTACTTTGTTTGTGGCTTCTTCCCAGGCCCTTTTATCTGCCTCCAGACAATAGCTTCTCTAGTTCAGCTCAGCTTCTCCTGGCTCAACTGTCACTGGGCATCCTCTCTTCATAGTCTGCCAGCCCAATTCACTTTCATGGGTCTCTTATTTTCATTCTTCAGAATCTCTCCTCTCCTCCCCTCTCCTCTCCTCCATCCTCCTTCCCTCCTCTCCTGGTCCCCTCCCCTCCCTCTCCCCTCTCCTCTCCTTCTCCTCTCTTCCTCTACCCTCCCCTCCCCTCCCTCTCCCCTCCCTCTCCCCTCCCTTCCCGTCCTCTCCTCTTCCCCCACCCAATCTTCTTTCTTCTACTCTGACCCCACTCCTCTTTCCCATGGGCCCCACTTCTGCCTACTCTCCAATCCTTCTACTCTCTTCTAGGCCTACTCCTCACTCAATCTCCTCTCAGCCTCTGCTGGCTTTTCTATCCTGTCCTGTTCCCAGAAGTCCAAGAGCCAACTGTCACTGAGGAGCATAGGGTCCTTTAAAGGGCCAGGCACACACAATATTTCATACTGCATACCATCTCCCAGCCCCAAGAACTTTACTTGACCAAAACATCTTTTTGAAGGTTTCATGGGATATACTTGGGCAAATACCTGCGTCGCGCTGCTTTATTTTCCACAATCGTGCTGCCAGCCAATGTTTGCACACACTGGGATCCCTCACGACTCCGGTGCTTTAAAAGTTTTCATTCGGTCTTTATAACACTCCTATGAGGTTGGCACTGTTGTTATCCATAGTTGAAAAATCAGAGGCTCAGAGAGGTTAAGTAACCTGCCCAAAGAAACATAGTTAGAAAGAAAAGGCAGATTTAAGTCCAGGGCATCAAACGTAACTTCTCCACTAGGTTACTAGTGCTGAAAGAACTATATTAGGTAAACAGACTATCTACTCTTCCTGCCTTGTCTCTTCTCCAGTAGGTCAGGTTTTGATATGTTTCTAGCCTATGCTGGTTAGTTTTTGTCTACTTGACACAAACTGGAGTCACATGGAAAGAGGGAACCTCAACAGAGAAACTGCCTCCATTGGCCCTTGGGCAAGTCTGTGGAGCATTCTTTTGATTGTTTATTGATATGGAAGGGCCCAGCCCACTATGGAGGTCCCATTGTTGAGGATAGCCCTGGGGCTGTTTGTATTTTGATGCTAATTCCGCCCTCCTGGTGTTGGACTCCAAAGTCCACTTGTCTGGGCGGCCCACCCCACAAAGACACAGAGACTGAGAACGATGCAAAAAGCAAGAGGTCTATTGAATCCAGTGCACTGAGGCCGCCCTACCAACAGGGCAATGGTGACCCCCGGTTAGTAAGGTACACACTTTTTATACACTTTTCTGGGGCAGAGCTTGGCAACAGCATGAAAGGGTAGGCCCGCATTGGTGGTTAATTTTGACTTTTTACATGATTGGAGGCCCGAGGTGGTAACGGCAGCCTGTTACCACCCACCTGTGGCTTCAGCCTGTCTTTGACAACAGAGAATTCTGTCCATTGTGTGGGGCCTGAGGCATATCTGCACCTGGCCTTGCTTTTTCATTTTATAACGGTTATCTTTGGGTAATCTTTGGCCCTTCTGACTGTCTGGAATGTTTCCTAGTCTAGGCTGCCTTTTGTCTCTCAAGGCCTCACACTGGGAGGGGCTTCGGACAAGTAGTGAGTTACATACTCATGTGACTTCTTGTGAACCAATCCGCTAATGAATAAAGGAGCCAATCACTGGGTAAGTAGGAGGGACTTCCAGGTTGGAGGGAGGAAGAGAGGAAGCAGGGGAGGGGAGGGGTCCTTTTGGAGTGGGGTCGGCATAAGATGTAGCTGATATAGTTTCCTGGTATCATGGTGGACCCTTGCCACCAGAGGAATCAGATTTTAATAAGGCTTACAAGATTAGGTTTTAGTTGTTGGGCCCAGAGATTGAGTTACTATTGTTTCTGAGCTAAGTTTGTCTGGGTTCCAGAGAGAAAGGTATGGCAGCAAAGTCTGGGGTTGCCTGATATGCACCACAGAGGCCGTGGGGGTATTGAAGCATGGGGCTGGCGTAGTAGCGACCCGCCAGTGGGAACCTAGAGAGCTGGGTAGAGAAATGGTGGAGCTCCAAGTCAGAGCTCCACAAGATAAAAGCAAGTCGGCCATTGTTTGCCAGTGCATGGCTGGCCAGGCCAACAGGGCTGAGAGAACGAGGGCATAGCGGGGGAACATGTATATTCTATCTTTTTAATATTTCCCGCAACATTCCATCCCTAGGCAGATGGTCCTGGGTTATATAGGAAAGCAGACTAAGCAAGGTGTGGAGAATAAGTGGTCTTTGCTTCAGTTCCTGTCTCAGCTTCCCTGGGGGTAGAGGCCTATGATTGATATATGTAAACCAAATAAACTCTTCCCAAGCTTGTTTTGGTCAATTTTATCTCACCAATGAGAGAAAATTGGTATCAGAGAGTGGGATTTTATGGGTTTTGGAAAGGACTGTGAAACTTTTTGGAACTTTGGGCTGGAAAAGCTTAGAACTTAATGGGCTATTCTGTGGGAACTTGGAAGACAAGAATGTTGAGAGAAATGCAGATGATGGAGACCTGGCTTATGAAGTCTCTGAGTCCCTCAAAGACTATCAGAGCTATTTGTATGATATTTTAAATTAAGAATCAACAGAAGGGAAACCTTTAGCTTGCTTGGACAATCAATGTTGGTAAGATGGCAGGAAAAATCAGCTGTGATTAATACAAAACCAGCATCATTGAGGCTGTGACACTGTGGCCTACTGGAGTGTCAAGGTTGTACATCAAGCTGGCAGCAGAATGTGGCAATGTGAAAGAATCTTATACCTCATACTGAAGGCATGAAGTGGTCATGGAAGCAACAAGGAGTCCATGAGGCTAGGAATGGTGTGGGACTAAAAGACACCATTGGTGAAGATGCAGCCTCAGTCACAGTGGCAACCCTAGGACTAAAAGGTTCATGGAGAGAAGCTGGCACAGTACCACATACCAGAGTCAGAGTCCCTGAAGAGGCCAGGAAAGGACCCTGGTGAAGGTGCATCCTCTGCTGCAATGGAGATCCCAGTGTATGGGAGATGCTGGGACTGTGGGATGAGCACCAACGACAGTCATGGAGGTGAACTGGCCGAAGCCTATGGGACAAGCTGTGCATGTTGGAAATGGCAGAGCTGGGACAATGGGACTGCCCAAACCCTTTGGAGCCCAGAAGATCATATGTGAGTCCAAAATGTCAGACACTGAGCCTTGTACACTGTTAGATTTGGGGTTTACTTTGATCTGATTACAGTCATGCTTTGCTTCTTGCCTTTTAGAATAAGAAAGTATGTGAATATTTAATTTTATTTATCCCTTATGTGTGTAAGATGTGTGTTTATGGGCACATATATACTACTGTGTGTGTGTGTGTGTGTGTGTGCAGACAACCTTGTACAGTGCATTTTTCTCCTTTCCCTTTTACATGGGCTCAAGGGATTGAGCCCAAGTCATCAGACTTATGTGCCATACTCTTTATTCCCTGAGCCATTTTACAGGCTATGACTTAGGGTATTTTAAAAATAATTTATTTTTATTTTATATGCAATTATTTGTCTGCTTGTATTTGTGTGTACTATAAATATGTCCAGTGCCCTCAGAGGTCAGAAGGTGTTGGATCCACTGGAACTGGTGTTAGAGACAGCTAGAGTCTCTAACTCTTGTGGAGTCCTGTCAATGCTGGGAACCTGGGTCCTGTGCAAGAGAACAAAGTACTTTTAACCTGTGACCCATCTCTCCATCCCCAACTTGAAGTATTTTAAAGAGATATTGAACTTTTAAATGATATAATATTTAAAGACTGTAGGACTTTCAAGAGTTGAAATGTATTTTTATATTTTGATATTAATATTAACTTGAGATCTTAGAGACAGAAATCCTTAAAAATTATGTTTTAATAATGATGTGTTTATGCATCAAGTTGACAAGGGGTCATTGTGTTCATTAGTCTTTGTCAACTTGACACAAGTTAGAGTTACCTGGAAAGAAGGACCCTTAACTGAAGAACTGTCACCTTCAGATTGGCCTGTGCGAATGTCTTCAGAACATTTTCTTGATTGTTGATTAGTATGGAAGAGCCCAGCCCACTGTGGGCAGTGCCAATCCTAGGCAGGTGGTCCTGGGTTGTATAAAAACACAAGCTGAGCAAGCCAATGAGCAGTATTCCTTATGGCCTCTGTTTTAGTTCCTGCATTGAGCTCTGCCTCAGATCCATCAATGATGGATTGTGATCAGGTTATGTAAAACAAACCAACTCTTTCTTCCCCAAGTTGGTTTTGGCTAGCCTCTTATCATGGCAGGAAAAGCAAATGAGGACATCTGCCCTTGCTTCTGGAGTTTGTCTCTAGCACACCCAACCCTGTCCCTCCTGCTCAGGCTGCTGCCACCTCAATGCTCATTTACCCCAGTAAATGGCTTCTGGGGCCTTCATGTACCTATTTCTTCACCCCTACCTGCCATTTCTTCCTTCCCTCCCAGCTAGGACTAGACTTGCCCGAGGCAGAGGAAATGTGGAGTCCTGTGTGGCAGTAACTGGTTCCACCACATGAGCTGGGCTGTTTGGCTCTGCTATAGATTTTTGTTCCTAGGACATCTTCCTTACCCTGTGGGCCCAAAGCTGACCTGAGTCCCAGTCCTCTGGGCCCTTAGCTCTGCAGTGTAGAGACATGGCTTGACTCCTGTACCCAGTGGCTATGGTCCTGGCCATTTCTTCATTTAACCTCCAAACCCCTCTCCCACTGCCCTTGAGTGGGATACTCTGCTGACTTTGCATGCACAGCTGTCTTTCCAAGATCAGACCCCACCTCCTCCTGTCCTATCTGTTGGGTCAAGCTATCCTTGTCCTGATGCTCTGGACTCCATGCATACTCACTACATGGCCAGGGATATTCCTGGTAAAATGGCAACCTCTTGGGCATGGGCATGACAGTGCTTTTGCTTTTCTTCCGAAGTACCTAGCATGGTGCTGGACTTAAGTCTGTGGGGATGAATCAAAACTTCTCTGAGAGTTGGCACTTCTATATGGAGGTGGTACTACTGATCGGGGGTTGCACACAGGGTGTGGGACTCCTTAGTTGCAGTGCAGTGGACTTTAACAGCTCTTAGTCCCACCTGGTTCTTCACCTGCACCCACAGAAGCTGGATGCCCTTGAGGATGAGGCCACCAGTATGAATTGCTTAGAGGAGTCATGGTTGCTGATGCCCAATGTCCATGCTTAACAACATCCTAAACAAAAGCTTCAAGGCTGAGTATGATGGTTCATGTGTATGAAATCAACTTGTGGGAGGTGGAAGCAGGAGGATCAGGAATTCAAGAATATTCAGGAATTCAGGCATATATCAAGCTAAAGGCCAGCCTGGGCTACACAAGTTCCTATCTCAAAAAAACAAAAAACAAACAAAAAACAAAAAACAAACCAAAAAAACAAAAACAAACAAACAAACAAAAAACCCCCCCAAAATCCCTGAACAACAACAATAGAAAAGAAAGGAGAAAAACAGAACAGCTTTTAAACTAGGTTGGCACAGGTACCTTCACCTGTCCAACAGTCATGACAGGCATTGCTAATCAATCCCAGCATTCCTCTCACCATGTCCAGAAGGCTTACTGCTACAAGAGCCCACTACCGAGCAGCTCAAGGATCCTTTTCAGGAGAAAACATTTTTTAACCTTAGTTCATAGAAAATAAGCTAAAACTTGTCACTAAGGTTGTGGGATTTTGTCAAAGACTCTAGAAATTATGGGCAGTATAAAGCGGAGAGGGTTTCCTGCAAAAGATGGGGGCTATGTAGGTGAGCCGTCTGTGTCACACCAATGAACTGTGTGTTCTATAGATTTATATGTTGACATTGTAACCTCTGAGGTGACATTAGGAGATGGGGCCTTGGGAGGTGATGAGATCATCAGGGTGGAGCCCTTATAAAAGAGACCCTAGAGAGTTCTCTTGCTGCGAGGTTAAGGTCAGAAGGCGCTACACGGTGAGCCAGAATGGGGCCCTCAGGAGAGTTCAGCCATGCAGCACCTTGATACTGAACTTCTGGCCCCAAACCCATGAGAAATACATTCTTGTCATTTATAAGCCACTCTGTTTATAGTATTGTGTAACCAAGACTGATGTGAGACAGAGCCCCACCCTCATGACCTCATCTGAACCTAATGACCACCCACAAGCCCCACCTCTAAATGCTTCACACTGAGAACCAGGGCTTCCTCCCAAGGACTAAGGGGTAGAAGCTGGTCCATAGTACCTACTATGCACTAGACTCTGAGTGCAGCTGGGGGGACAGCAGTGACCCAGACCCTGTAGGGAGCCAAAGGATTGGATTCTTAGAGCGGAAGGAGTGGGGAGGAGCTGACCCTCTGGCCTCTACTTCCCTCCCAAGTGCTGGGGTTACAGTTGTGTGCCATGTGTTCACCTATGTCTTGAGCCAATGCCATGCCTTATTTATTTACTTACTTAATTTTATGTGTATGCTATCTAAATGAATGCCCGTCATTCCTGGTCCTCTGGAAGAGCAGCCAGTGCTCTCAACCACTAAGCTATCTCTCCAGCCCCTGGCATGCTTTTTGAAACCATTCCTATATTACAAAGTTAAATTAATGCCTGATGAGTTATTAAAAATTCATTTATATCAAGGGCTATCTATTTAAACACACAATATGCTGCAATATTTGGATTGTCTACAAGATAATAAAAGTATTTATTTATTAATAAATTTTTATATAAAGCCCAATTTAATAATTCAATTTTTTTATTTGTATAAAAAAGGGACTATGACTGCATATTTCCCATAAGCATGTAGACTCTGTGTTCTTCTGTAGTTGGTCTAGTAATAATCAATATATTTATTACTTTAAATTAACTTCTGGTGAGCTGGGCTGGTAGTTAACTCCCATTAGTCCCATGATCATATGAATGGCTTGCTTTGGAGATCTTAGCAAAAACTTGACATTGGCAGCCCAATCCCCTTTTGCTATCCCCTGTATGCACTAGAAATGCCTCTGGCATCTTAAGCTTAGCATGAGTAAGAGCCCTGCCAGACAGACCTGTCAGAGGCCCTATATTCAGGTGATTGAAGCAGGCTAGAGTGGCCAGAGAGGGGCTGTACATTGGGAAGGGCCAGCAAGTGGGAGGTAGGACAAGCACACTCTGGGGAGAAAAGTCACAGACAAGTACTTAAAATAGTAAAGCTGGGGCAGTGGCCCATTGCTGCCTCTCTGTCGCATCTAGAGAACAGGGGGCATGTTGGTGAGGTGACAGCGGAGAACACCCACGTCTGTATGAGGTACACCTGGCCTGGTGCACATAGCTTCCTGCAAGGCTCCTCCACCCTTGGAGCTGGAATAAGCTCCTAGGAAGACAACAGAACTAATGACTACAAGATCTTAGCAAAGGCATGAGAGGAGCCTTGTCAGGGATTGGTTCCAGGATCCCATGCAGATGCCCAAATTACAGATTCTCAAGCCCCTTGTATAAAATGTTACTGGCTATGTGGGAGCATGCCTGTAATCCCAGTACCCAGCAAGCTTGAGGCCAGCCTGGGTGATATGAGACACCACCTCAAAAACAAAAATACAATAAACTAAATAAAATAAAATGCTGTGTATTTGCTTACAGCCTAAATATATCCTGCTCTAGGTCAGTTATAATATGTAACACAATACAGGTGTGTGTAAATGGGCACGATACTGTGTTATTTAGGGACTCATGACAAGAGAAAGAGATATGTGCTCAGTTTTTGCCTTTTTAGAATATTTTCAATCGACAGTTGTTTGAATCCACAGGTATAGAAACCACAGATACAGAGAGTGAACTGTATGACTCAGTTATTTTTCTTTTTATTACACACGCGCACGTGTGTGTGTGTGTGTGTGTGTGTGTGTATACACTTGCGCACACACATGCCTGCACCTGAATATGCATGAATGTCAGAGCTCTGGTAGAACCAGAGGTTAACCTCAGGTGTCTTTGCTTTGAGGTGGTGTCTCTTTGTTGTGCTTTAATGTGGAATACAGGGTGGGCTGGGCTGGGGTTTGAAGGGACCCTCCTCCTGTCTCTGCTTCCAGTCTTCCATTAGGGAGTGCTGCGGCTGTAAATATGTGAGCTATTGAGTCGACCTTTATATAGGCTCTGGGGTTTGAATTCAGAGCCTCAAATTTCACCACAAGCAGTTCAATCACTGAGCCGTCTCCCCAGCCCAGGCCTCAATTATTATTATTTTTTGTTTGTTTGTTTTTCGAGACTGGGTTTCTCTGTGTAGCCCTGGCTGTCCTGGAACTCACTCTGTAGACCAGGCTGGCCTCGAACTCAGAAATCCGCCTGCCTCTGCCTCTACCTCCCAAGTGCTGGGATTAAAGGCATGCGCCACCACTGCCCTGCAATGTTTTTTTTAAAGTCTCAATTCTTAATTGTTGGAGTTAATAAACTTACTCTTTAAATTGTCATGATATTGTCTGCATGTTACTTCCAATCTTTGTACCTCATTATTACAGATGTGAAACTACTAATCCATAGCCTACATTTCAGTTTTAAAAATATGTATCTATTGGGAGTATGCATGAACTACAGCATGCATATAGAGATCTGAGGACAACCTGTGGGAGTCAGTTCTCTTCTACTGTGTGGGTCCAAGAGAGCAAACTCAGGTTGTCAGGCTTGGTGGCAAGCACCCTCACCCATGGAGCCAGCCCCTCAGCTCCATGACTTACATTTGGCACAGTTTTGTCCTTAGAGTAGTTTTAGTTAAAATGACTCAGAGATTCATGTGCTCAGGGGCTGGGCCTGTATTTGAAATTCTCTCCGGAGAGCTGGGGCAAGGCAGATTGTGTGTGTTTGCGATTTTTTATTTTTGACACTGGCTTTCGTATATACTGTGCTGGCCTCGAGCTTCCTATGTAGTCAAGGATAAAGTTGAATTTCTGATCCTCCTGCCTCTGCCTCCTGAGTGATGAGATCATACGTGTGCACCACCGGACCCAGTTTATGTGGTCCTGAGGATCAGAGGCTCTGTGACTTCGAGGCAAGCACTCCTGCTGAGTGACAGTTGTTTTCCTGTGCAAGAATGTGTACAAAATTTTGTAGACAATGGAAGAAGTCTAAATAATGTATACAAATACGACTTGTGGAGACAGTAGCTGACTCTAAGTGTGGGTGACACTTAGAGATGTGGTTCCAAGGAGCACAGCACAGAGGCAGAAGGGATAAGAAGGGAAGTTTGCAGGAGGGAGGCCTCCTGGGTAAGGTTAACACCAGTGAGGGGTTGGAGAGGGGCGAGGTACCACATGCTCTCCAGAGGCAGTGCTGAGAACCACCCTTCCCCTCTCTGGTCTCCCTCCCTCAACCTAGAACCTCAGTCTAAACAGGAGAAAAACATTGAACAAACTCAAACCATGACATAATCTACAAAATATCTAACCACGATGCCACAGAACTGTCAGAGGCTTCGCCCACAAAAGAAACCCTGCCCAGTGGAACCTAGGGAGACTTCATGACTAAGTGTGATATTGTAGTGGTTAAATTGTGTCGTCCCCCCTCCCCCAGAGCTGGAGTACAGATCCCCAGCATCTGCGAGGGCAGCCTTTTTTGGAAATAGAATGCCATAGTTTGAATCCAGAGTATTTTCCTTAAGGTAACGTGTGGGAGGCTTGGTCCTCAGCCTGTGAGACAGCGGAAATGGGGCCTAGTGGGAGGAGGTCAGTTCATTGGTGAGCTACTTCAGTGGAGAAGATATCAGGACCCTATTTCCTTCCTATTTCTCTTTCTTGGCTTTCTTATCACTGTGCAGTGACCCTAAACAACAGAGCCAAATGACCACAGAACAAAACTTCTGAAACCATGATCCAAATAAGCCTTCTTCCTAGCAAGTGGGTTATCCCGGACATTTTTGTCATAGTGACAGGCTTAACTAACACATAGGTCCTGCAGATGTAAGTTAAGGATCTAGGATAAAATCATCCTGGATTTAGAATGACAGGTATGAAGTGGAAGGGACAGGGAGATCTGAGACTCTCAGACGCAGAAAGTACACAGAAGAAAGTCATAGGAATACAGAGGGAGATTAGAGCCCTAGTCTCACAAGCTGGAGAAGGGCTGGAGCCAGCAGGAGCTGAGGGGCAGAGAAGGAGCCTCTGTTCTCTGTGGAGCTCAGCCGATTGCCAGCTTCTGCCCTCCAGAACCCTGAGGATACGTCTCTGTTGTTGTAAGCCAACAACATTATGGTACTGGGCTAAGACAGCCTTAGGAGACTCATACAGGCATCTTGTATGAGATTCTGGAACAGAAAAACAAACAAACCCATCAGTGTAGGGGTCTCTCTGACCACCACGACCAGCAGAGTAATGATCAGCTGGAGTCAAGAGGGCAGTTCAGTTCAACACAGCTAAGGAGCTGGCATTGGTTCAAACTTTTGGAGTCTGACCTGGAGTAGCTTATTTCAGGCATATTTAAGCAAAGCACAGTTGGTGAAAGAATTCCTGGTGCTAATTAACTCACACCCATGTGCACAACAAAGCTTAAGATGTGACTACCTCAAAACTCTTTTTGAAGCACATGACTCCTTCCATAAAGACAGGTTCTTTTTGTTTTTGTTTTGTTGTTTGGTTTTTGGTTTTTGATTTTTCGAGATAGGGTTTCCCTACGTATCCCTGACTGTCCTGGAACTCACTCTGTAGACCAGGCTGGCCTCGAACTCAGAAATCCACCTGCCTCTGCCTCTCAAGTGCTGGGATTAAAGGCGTGCGCCAAAAGTAGGTTCTATAGATTGACTACATATAGTCACCACATGTGACTCCTTCCATAAAGACAGATTCTGTAGATGGACACACTCAGTATTAGGGTCTGGGGGAGGGTCTGATGTAGTCTCAGTCATACAGATAGTACAAAGGTCACTGGGCCATTAACCCTGTGTTGTTTGAAATTCCTGGTTAGCCTATTTCAGTGGCTCTCAGCCTTCCTATTGCTGTGACCCTTTCATACAGTTTCTCATGGAGTAGTGACCCCCGACCATAAAATGATTCATTGCTACTTTATAACTAATTTTGCTACTGGTATGAATCATAATGTAAATATCTGTGTTTTCCAATGGTCTTAGGTAACCCCCGTGAAAAGGCCATTTAACCCATAAAGGGGTCTTAACCCACTTGATCTAGTGATTATCTGCACAAGAACCACTGTGCCTCCTGTACATCAGGAAAAGTTAATGAAATCCGAATCAAATACGGAGTTCAGCTCTCACAACGTATTGCTAACGATTCATTGGTTGTAACAAGCTGTAGTGTCTCATTTTACTTGGGAAGCTATAACAAAACAAATGCAAACTGCATGGCTTACAAAACACAGAAAGTTTTCTCTCACCATTTTGGAGCCTTTAAAATCTAAGATTAGATCTAGCATCTGGGGATGGTCAGGTTTTGTTTTGTTTTGTTTTTCTTTTTCTTCTTTCCTTTTTTTTTTCGAGACAGGGTTTCTCTGTGTAGCCCTGGCTGTCCTGGAACTCACTCTGTAGCCCAGGCTGGCCTCGAACTCAGAAATTCACCTGCCTCTGCCTCCCAAGTGCTGGGATTAAAGGTGTGCGCTACCACTGCAGTTTTTCAACCATAGCCTCCCTGCTGTGTTCTAGAATAGTGGAAAGAGCCAGTGATCTAACTAACCCAGGCCTCTCATCAGGAGGCCAAGCTCATTTATGGAGGATCTGCTTTCTTTATTTAACCACTGCCCAGAGACCCTAGTATGATCACCTGGGGGTGTGAAATTCAGTCTAGCACACAGTGAAGGCTGGCATTAACAGTGGGGGACTGGAACTCTGGATTATTTGGTCAACCCCTTTTTGTAAATCTAGACTTCTAAAATTTAAAAACTTACTTTATTGAATCTTTTATTTTTTACATTTTGTTGTGTGGATACACATGCACCATGTCAGGTGCATGAAGGTCAGGGGACATCTTGCAGGAACTGGTTTTCTCCTTCTACCACATGGGTCTCAGGGATCAATACCTGCTGAGCATCCTGCTGGTCTCTTTTTTATGTTCTTGAGAGAGTCCCACTGCTTGTGTTCAGACTGGCTTCAAACTCAAACCTTTTGTCTTAGCTTCCTGAGTGCTGGGACTGCAGCTATGTGCTGCCACACTAACTCCTTAAAGTCTATTTTAAAATTGTCATGGAGGAGAACCATGTGTGGACAACTTGTAATTTAGCCTGGAGTCTCTCCGACCTTGAGAATGATACCTCAGATCCGCACTAGTGTCTTTCTGTCCTTCCTATGGCTCAGTTCTCTCCTTTGCTTCCCCTCACTAACCCAAGCTCACGCCTTCAGCTGAATATGAATGAGACCTGACCTCTTTCCAACCATGTGGTAAACATCATCAGCACGAGGTTACTATGACTCACAACTAGTGAGCCCCAATTTTTTTTAGACAGGACCTTAAGCATCATTTTGAGGGTGACCACACCCCCAACTTCCAGTACTTCTGAGAACTTTACACCCATGACATGGAGGGTGTCTGTCACCATGTTCTGTTTGGGGTTTTGTTTTGTATTTTAATTTTAAGATTCCACTCCTAAGAGTGATTCACTCATCAAACAGAACCAGTGCCTGACCCAGGACGAGCCAAGTCCATATTTTTGCCAATGGCCTTTCAGATTTGTGAAAAAGAATAAGAATTATAAAACCCAGAGACTGAGAGTCTTGAGCTGAGTCACTGCCACGGGGCTGTCTGTGAGCTGAGCTCACCCCTGTCCTCCCTGCAGCTCACTTGTTCAGCTTTGCTCTGAGGCTGATGAGAGCTGAATTGTTGCTTAGGTTTTGGTTTTGAGATAGGGTCTCCCTCTATGTACAGACAGGAAGAAAGGCTGAATTCTTTGCAGAGACTTCCTTTAACTCCAGCAACTGGAAGAAGCCTTCTCTTCGTAGTGGAAAGGATATTGTTAAAGCACTCATTTGGGTAGCCTTCTCTGGCGCTACCAGAGAAGAATCACATGGCTATTTGTTCTTTGCTTAAATCCCATCAAAGACAAGGCCCTCTCAGTGCAGCCATTCCACACTGGAGAATTCTGCATGTTAGACCTTCTTGGGCTTGGTTTCACATCACAAACTATTCTGTTTTGATCTGTTTTGCTGTTCTGGTTTGTTCAAGCTCCCCTCCTGGCTGTAACTTTGTCATTCTTTTTCTCTAGTTACCAAAGCAATATTTTGTTCATTAATTTTATTTATTTACTTATTTATGTATTTATTTATTCCTTCTTGCTACAGCCCTGCTCACTCCGGCCCAAAGATCCATTCATTTATAATATGTAAGTACACTGTAACTGTCTTCAGACACCAGAAGAGGGCATCAGATCTCATTACAGATGGTTGTGAGCCACCATGTGGTTGCTGGGAATTGAACTCAGGACCTCTGGAAGAGCAGCCAGCGCTCTTAACCCCTGAGGCATCTCTCCAGCCCCTTGTTTATTAATTTTAGAAAGCCAAATCTTACAGATACCCCTGATTTTATTTTATTATTATTATTTTCTTTTTGATGTTTTGAGACAGGGTCTCATTCTAGCCTGGTACTTACTATGTAGAACAAGCTGTCAACAAAGTCAGAGATATCCTCCTGCCTCAGCCCACTGAGCACTTAGCTTATAGACCTCTTACCACCATACCTGACTCTTATAGATAGACTATAAGAATATTCTAGTCTTTTTCTCTCATAATAGTTCTTCGACAATTTTTTGTATAATTTCTAAAATTGAACTTAAAATTTAAAAAAATTACTTTTATCAGTGTTTCTGTGTATGAGGGTGTGAGGCTTGTGGAGATCAGAGGGAAACTTGAAGGAGACAGTTCTCTTCTCCACCATGGGATCAAACTTAAGTCTTCAGGTTTGGCAGTAAGCAAAGCTTAGCCATCTCATCAATGAGTCCTCTTCAACTATTCAAAGATGGTGGCCATCTAGGTTCCCCTTCTTGGAGGCCAGGACCTTTAGTTTTTTCAACTGTTCCTCAAGTAAGTCACAGCAAAGTTTCAAAGGTCCCCCAGACCTGATTTTAGCTGTTCTGCATTCCAACACAGGCAGCTTATGAGTCACAAGCAAGTCTGTGATGAAGCCAGGGCTTAGTGTGGTAAAGATGACCTCATGGGTGTAACCAAGATGATGTAATGGGGCTAAACACTGGATATGGCCTTAGCAGGGTTCTCAGAAGAGCAGACTTCTTAGGAAGAAGACAGCTGAGAGGCTGCCGATCACTGCTGAAGTTCTCAACCCTCGGGGCTTGCATGTTGACAGTGAACTCAGGAGGGGATGTCATTGGGGGATAAAGTTCTGGCTTAGATTACACAGAGGCCTAGAGATATAATGGTTTAGGAATGGAGTGAACAGAACTTTATGTATTAGGATGTCCTGCCATTCAAGGTCATAACCAATTCCTAACTTACTTGGTAGTCACTTTACATTCCCAAGGGTGGAAGGTTGTTGCCACTTTGGACAAGTTCTGACAGCAACATGGAAAACTGGGCCAAAAGGGACTTGATTTTTAACCGTGTGTCTGTGTAAGGGTACGTGAACATGAGTGCAGTTGCTGGCAGAGGCCAGAAGAGGGCTCCAAATCTCCTTGCGCTGGAGTTATAGGCAGTGTGAGCCACCTAATTGACTTCTGGGAATTGAACTCAAATCCTCTGCAAGAGCAGGGAGTGCCCTTAACTGCTGAGCCATCTCTCCAGCCCCCAAGGAAGACTTTTTGTTGGGCAAAGAAGGGGAGGCCAGCATGGGTAGGTACTTTTTCCACACTTTAGGATACAAGCTTTCAGGAAGGGCACTGGAAGGGAAGCCAGATGTGGCACAGACACATCCCAGTGAGGAAGGAAAGGCAGCAGTGACCAGAGAAGCTAAGAATTATAGTGTGTGTGTGTGTGTGTGTGTGTGTGTGTGTGTATGTGTGTGTGTGCACCATGGTGTAAGTATGGAGTTCAGAGAACAATTTTCAAGAGTCAGTTTTCTCCTTCCACCATGTGGGCCCTGGGATAGAACTTATGTTGTTAGACTTGGCCGCAAACATACCCCAGCCCTCCCCTCCCCCCTCCTCCCACGCATCTCATTGACCCAGCTTAGAATTTTTAAAAAATTAGATACCAATGTCTGTCTAAAGGACAATGATCAACTATAGAAGTTGTGGATATCCAATGGTCACTGTCCCTCCCCCCCACCCCCTTTGGTAATATCTATAGTCCAGAAGGGTTCATGGTCATTGTCCTGGTTTTTTGTTTGTTTGTTTGTTTTGTCAATTTGGCACAAGCTAGCATTGTCTGGATTGTCTGGGAAGAGGATCCATGGTTGAGAAAATGCCTCTATCAGACGGACTAACCTGGAGGCAAGTCTTTGAGGTGTTTTCTTAATTAGTGAGGTGGAAGGACAGAGCCCACTGGGGGCCATGCTGGGGGTCATGACCACCTTGGTTGGTGGTTCTGGCTTGTATAAGAACACAGAGAAAACCATGGGGAGCAAGCCAGTAAGTAGCACTCCTCCATAGCCCCTGCTGTAGTCTCTGTCTCTAGTTTGTTTTGTTATTAATCACAGCAATAGGATCTCTGACTAGAATGATGAAGACGACATTTCCCAGCCTTCTTGTAACTAGGTGGTCAGATAATGAAGGTCTGACCCACAGGGTGAGCTGAAGCCAACCAAGCTGACTGTGTATCATGCCTTTAGAGGAAGACTGGGCAGAGTTTTCCTTAATGGATGTGAGAGTTAATCTTCATTGTTAGCTTGACCAGAGCTGGAATACTCTGAAGACATACCTCTGGGTGTGTCCATGGGGAGATCTGAAGGCAGGGTAACTGAGGGGGAAAGACCCACCCTGATGTGAGCTGCACTATCCTCCGATCTAGGGTCCTGAGCTGAATAAAAAGGGGAGAGGGAACTGAGCACCAGGATTCCCTGTTCTCTGCATCCCGATCTGCCTAGATTGTTAAGAATTCCTACTGCACATCGCCATCGCGAATGCTCATGATGGACAGCACGTTGTTAAGCTGTGCACTAAATTAAATCCTTCGTCACCAAATAGTAATGAATGGGTCAGATAGTAAATAGTGTAGGCCTTATTGTCTCCACTGCAGATAGATACCCAATATGGTTTGAAAGCAGCCATGTACTATAAGTGCTTATACAAATGAGAGTTTAACATTTTAATTTATTTTAATAACTAAATAATAATTCGAATAAAAATTTAACAATCAAACTATGTTTACAGAATTAGCTTCTGGGCTGAGGAGATGGTTTAGTAGGTAAAGTGCTTGTGGCACAAGCAATAAGACATGAGTTCAAATCCCTAGAACCCGTGTAAGAAGCTGGGTATGATGTACCTGTTGAGGGGAAGTATGGAGACAGAAGGATGTCTGGGGCTGGCTGACCTGCCATCCAAAACAAACTGGATGTTTTCAGGATTAGTGGAAGATGCTGTCTCAAAGGAACAAGATGGAAATGCAACTGAGAGAGATTCTCAATGCTGACCTCTGGCTTTCACATGTGTGTGCGAGCATTTGTACCCATGCCCACCCCTCCTCACAAAACACAAAGGAAGGCCCTACTTCATTGACCCCGTCTTAGATGAGGGGCCACTGTCCATGTTCCTGCTCCATTCTGCATCTGGGTTCCACAAAGGTTGGAATGCAGATAGGAAGGCGAGCCATCTTGTGTGAGGAGGAGGACAGCATGCTAGGTATGGAGCAGACTCACGTGAGGAGTTGAATCCCCGAAGAGAGGCTGCCATAAGAATGTGCTCCTGAGCTCTTCCTCATTGCTCTGTGCAGGACCTGAGACACAGCCTTTGAGGGGAAAGGCATGGTTTGGAACATGACTTCAGAGGCTTCTGTCTGAGGTTGCTTGGTGTGGTTGTCACGGACTTGTGTTGAGGCATGTACCAAAGAAAGCATGGTGGGGCAAAGCCACTTACCTAGTGACAAGAAAACACAGAGACAGGAAGCCACCAGGGACAAGGTGTTCCCTTCAAAGGCTCACCCATTGCTTTCTCAAAGGTGACCAACCCACTTACTCCAATCAGACTCTACCTCCTAGTATCCCCCATCTTCCAATAATGGCATGGAATTGGAATCCATCAATGAACTGATCCTTTGATGAGGTTAGAGGCCTCTGGAACCAATTAGGTCTTCATGACTGGCTATGTACTGGGGACCAAACTTTCAGCACGCGGGCCTTTGGAAGGATACTTCGTATTCAAACCCCAATAGGCTGTTTATTCAGTTTAAAAGACAGTCTAGACCGGTAGTTCTTAACTTGTGGGTCATGACCCTTTCATAGGGGCCACATGTCAAATATCCTGCATATTAGAGATTTACATTACAATTCATAACAGTAGCAGGATTATGGTTACAAAGTTGCAATGAAGAAAACTTTATGGTTAGGGTCATCAGAACATGAGGAACTGTATTAAAGGGTGGAAACATTAGGAAGGTTGAGAACCAACAGACTATCTAGATCTCATTTGAGAGGAATACATGCCTGGCTTGATTTTTGGAATCTCTGCTATATATCTCCTGCCAGTGGACAAGAAGGGCAAACAAAACAGGGGATGCCGATACGTGCAATGGACGAAAGGGGGTGAGAATATTATTAACCCAGTGCCCATCTCCCATGCACTGTTGGTTTTATGTTAGCATGGGGCTGATGGGGTTAACTGAGGTCCTATATGGGACCACTCTAGTGGTCCATGAAAGACTGATCCATGAGGGAGGGGACGTGGAGAGAGAGCCAGATGGAGCATCTCAGCAGCCTCAAGCCTCAGACTCACTGGAGCAAGAGCTGGGAAAAGACAGGTCTACCTTTCAGCGTGCAGTGACCTGGTTAGGGTTACTAGCAACTGGCCACAAATTAGAATCACCTGAGGAGGGAGCCTCACCTGAGAAATTGTCCTGATTGGCTTAACTGATGTGGTAATACCCACCCCCAATGTGGGTGGCGCATTCTGGTAGCAGCCTTGATAAAACAACATGGCAGAAGGAAGAATATTGACCTCTTATATGGTTGGTCTTCTCTCTTGTCACTGAGCTGATTTATCCCCTGCTGGGGCTGCTGCTCTCCCTGGTCTTAGAACTGTGTTTCCAGGCTTCTAATGAGGACCAGGGGCTCTTCAAAAGCCTCCAGGTTTTCAGAGCCTGATTGGGGCCTCTGAGCAAGCCAGTAAACAGCATTCCGCCACGGTGTCTGCTTCATTTTCTGCCTCCAGGTTTCTGCCTCCAGGTTCCTGGCCTGACTTTCTTCAGAAGATGGACTGTGAGTTGGTAAATCCCTTTCTCCCAAAGGTGCTTTTGGTTAGAAAAACAGAGCAACAGAGAAACTAACTAGGCACTGGTCTACTGGGAAGCTTGGTTCAATCTAACCAATCAAATATCTGTCATCTGGTACGGATCAGCAAGATGTCACCAAAAGAGGTGCTCTCAGTTCCCCCAAGAAGCCCTCCTACCTGTCAACCCTTGCAACCTGTGTTAAAAGCCACAAGAGATAGTTTACCGAGAACAGTTCGGAACGTTGTTCAAGTCCCCACACAGTCGCATTGTCAACCGGCGCTACACAAACACCTTCCCTGTCGTCTCAAGGTGGGACTCTTGCTTGTAAAACAGGTGATGTTCCATCGAATGGGGCTGCTCTCTGCCTCATGCAAAGCTGGAGACTTCTAAAGGCCAGGAAATACTTTGCATGCGATGACTCTGCCTGTCAAATGGCTGAGTGTGGTGGAAGTCCCCAGGTCACAAAGCTTACCTCAGACTGTTTCAGCAAATTAGCTCCAGCTGACACCAAAACACAATTTCCCCGACATAGCTTCTTTCTCTTCCCAGGAAAGCCGGAAGTCCTTTAGGAATGGGAAACCTGTGCCTGGTGTGGTAGCTCATGCCTGTAATCCCAGTACTCAGAAGTTCCAAGGGCAGCCTGGACTACCTATTGTGTGGGCTATGGTGTGTGATACTATCTAAAAACAAGGGGCAGAGAGCAGAGGGAGATAGCTCGGCAGAGAAGGACTCCCACCTCCAGGCCTGAATCTGGAGTTTGATACCCGGGGCTCACTCGTGGAGGAAGGAACCTGATTCCTAGGGGTTGTTAACTTCCTCACTGGTGCTGTAATTTGGTTTTTATCCCCTGAAACATCTTTCTCACTAAGATTCATTTGTACTTTTAGAGGAAACACTTGTTTTTATTCTCAGCAGTATTTTTTACTGTTTTTGTTTTTTTGTCAATGGGCTCAATTAGAGAAGAATCAAACTATATCAAAGCATGCTACTTTCAAGGGAACTGTTCTTGGACAGTGCCTGGAAGGCAGAGAGAGAGCGAGCTCTAATCTGCTTTGTTTATGCCTAGAGCTTGCCTTTACTTTAGCGTCAGCTGCATGCTTAGAGTCAGAGTGTGGCCCTAGGGTAGGAACAGAAGCCAGAGGTGAGGATTTGTGAAGGCTGGTTGGAAAGGGATGGCAAACAGTTTGGCTAAAGCTGGGATGGGTTTGCAGACGTTTGTGTTGGAGACTTTCACCACGATATTGGGATTCTCTAGTTACACGGAAGGCCACTGTCATTGTTTTTCATGCTGTGACCTGCTCTCAGTCACTCTGTGGCATGTAGATCAGGAGCCTTCAAGCCATGCCTCCCCCTGTGTCATTCTAGTTTACAAAGCAAGCTTGCTCCCTTCTGAGGGCATGTGGGTTTTATAAGTAAACAGACACCGTTTGTTAAGCATAGTCATAGGTAACTTATTGATACAAATAAAAATGGCCATGTTAAATTAAGGTCACGTGTACCATATCAAATGCAGGAGGCCTTAGATTCTAGCCCAGCACTGCAAGACAAACAAAAAAGTTTGCTTATAAAAAGCAATTCTTGGCCAGGCAGTGGTGGCTCACGCCTTTATTCCCAGCACTCCGGAGGCAGAGGCAGGTGGATTTCTGAGTTCGAGGCCAGCCTGGTCTACAGAGTGAGTTCCAGGACAGCTAGGGCTATACAGAGAAACCCCGTCTCAAAAAATCAAAAACCAAAAACCAAAAACCAAAAAAAAAAAAAAAAAAAAAGCAATTCTGCCTCTGTCTTCCTAGTGCTGAGATGACAGGATTTGCCACCTTGTAGGCTTCCGGTCCACTCTCCTTTTATTTAGTTTCTTTTCATTGGTCCTTCATGCTGGGTACCTTCTTTAAATTCGTAGTGACATTTTGGCTTTGTATACACAATAATGAGTCCCTGGGTGGGTTGTTGGGGTACTGGGTACCATTGTCTGATAATCGGACTGGCACCATCATTTCACCCGAGAGGAGGGAATCCCCTGAAGGCCAATATCTACAGATATTTTTGGTAGAGTGTTTGTTTGTTTGTTTCTTCAGTGGAAGTCTCCCACTGGAGGGCATATCTAGGGAGGAGAGATTTCTGACCCTTTTTTTAAAAAATGTATAACATGTATTTGTGTGTGCACATGTGCAGGCTGGCCCCGGCACATACATGGATGACAGAGATCAACTTTGGGAATTGCTTTATTCCTTCTACCATGAGGATCCTGGAAACTGAACTTAAGTCGTCAGACATGGCAGCAAGCATCTTTACCTACAGAATCATCTTGCTAGCCCTAAGATCAGGCTGGCCTCAAACTCAGAAATCCACCTGCCTCTGCCTCCCGAGTGCTAGGATTAAAGGCGTGCCCACCACTGCCCAGCAAGAACTGATTCTTAATCATCTGCATGTGAAACTTGAAACAATCCTCCATAAACCTCCACTGGCCATTCTTGTGGCTGATTCTTTTAGGTATGCTGCCTATCTGTCACCCTGACTCTGAAATGCATCAAAGAGAGTTCCAACAGAGTTCATAAGCTCCCCTTGATTCCTCCCTGGAATGCAGGAAGCTCCAGTTTCCTGTCTGAGATCGGCAGTCATATCCCCTGACTTTGGGGGTGCCCTCAACCAAGCTCCATTTCCAGCATTCCTTGTACAAAAACAGTTCCCTCCGTTTTGTTGTTTGTTAAGGGTTTTTTTGGAAAGTCAGTTGTGTTGGATGGTGTTTTGCTGGGGCAAACATGTAAAGGAAAGTTTCGTTAAAGTGGACACAGGTATGAAAGGCCAAGGCCGATTCGTGAAGGAATGTTTTGCTGAAGCAGACACAAGTGAGAGAATGTTCTGCTAAAGCAAGCCTCTGAAAGGACACAACACGCATGTATTGGTCAGCCTTACATTGCATAGTTTAGCTGTATTTGTTTGGACTCCATAGAGAGAAATGTACTAAAAAACTTCTGGTGGTGTGCTGCAGTTTCTTGTCACTTCCTCGGGTGAGAGCTGATGGCAGAGTGATGTCAGCCGAGAGAGACGCAGGTGCTGAGACAAGACATGTGGAGGACATGTAATATTTAGAAGGTATAAAACATGACAGACAGTGAAGGAGGCTGAACTCGGCTTGCTTAAGAGCAAGCTGTGCAATGCTTGTGGGTCTCTCCTCTTTGCTTCCCTGAGAGAGGCACAGCCCAGAACTTCTCCTGGTGTCCCTCCTGATGACTTGTGTGGAGGCTGAGGCCTGGCAGTCTCTGCTAGGAAGTGCCACTGCTGCTATCCAGACTCTACTGAACTGGACTGCTGGTGTGTCTGTAAAGCGTTTGCAAGTGGATAGAGCTGCTGCTGCTGCTAACCTGCGAACTGAACTGCCCATTTCCAGACAACACAGACGGGAGTTGCTCCAAATAACTGTTCCTAACCAGGTTTACCCCACCCCTACCTCACCCCCTGTACTCTTTTTTCCCACTACCTCTGGTGGATGATGTGCTAGAAGGGAGGTTAAAGTGTTTAAGATCATCATAAAAAATTAGTTTTTAAAAAATTAAAGTTACAGCTTGTTTTTGTTTTTTCTCGTGGTGGTGGGGTGGTGTGTGTGTATTTGAGACAGGGTTTCTTTATGTAGCCCTGGCTGTCCTAGAAGACCAGGCTGACCCTGAACTCAAAGATACGCCTGCCTCTGCCTCCTGAGTGCTGGGATTAAAGGCACAAGTGCAGCCAGCACCCAGCTAGTTACCTCCATTTTGGTTTGGGCGTTCTGGTTTCTCAGCTCTGCTGCCTCCCTCCCCCTCCCCTCCTTTTCCCTTCTCCCTCCCCCTCTCCCTCCCTCCCTCCCTCCCCCATCTATTTTGTATCTTCCAGTGTTAGCACTCTGCCCCTCTTCCCTTTGCTTCGTTGGTTTCTGAACCGTCTATGCCTTTAATCTTTTTTAAAGCAGGGTTTTGGAGAGAGTAAGGTTAAATGTATGCATTCATTGAACTTCGTCTAACTGGCAGGTCCAGAGTCTCCTTTGCAGGAACAGGAGAGTGGGGGTGGGAGTGGGGGTAGAAGGGTTTCAGAGCCAGGCAAAGCTGCAGGATGTGTAAACTAGTGGCACAACCACTTCATGATACGGCTAAGGGAAGGTTCTTACTGTAGATGTTACAGCCAGGGACATCTGAAAGAGTCTAGAGCAGAGAGAGAAAAAAGTAGACTAGACATGGCCCTGAGAGAAGCAGGAGCAGAGCAGATGGAGAAAAGGGGGGGAGGGAGGGAGGGAGAAGAAAGCAAGGAAAGAGGAGGAAGAGGAGGAAGAGGAGGAAGAGGAAGAGGAGGAAGAGGAGGAAGAGAGCCACAGAGAGATACATACAGAGAAATATAGAGAGGAACAGAGCAAAGAAAGAGGAGGAGAGAAGGAGGAGGCAGAGACAGACAGACAGACAGAGATACAAAGAGATACAAAGTAGCAGGATTATGGGTAGCTGGGGGTTGAGGGGAGCCAGTGAGCTGAACAGAGTTTAGGGTAGGGGAGGAGGTAAGAAGAGCCAGGATGCTAGCATGGAGTTTGAGATGTGTACTGGGTACTTGTGATATTGAAGGAGCTTGGAGCCAGAAAGCACTTTGGTATACTAGTAGGCACCAGAGCCATTCATCCCTTCTGCCTTTTGGAATTTGGGGAAACAGAGTTCCTCTGGACCTGACACAGGTGAGTTTCAGTTTCACTTCGTATTCCTTTGTATCTTTGGGTAAGAAAATGAACTCTGAACCGCCAATGTCTCACCTCTAAAGTGAGAATAATGTCACCGGTTAACTCGAAGGAGTATCGTGAATATGGACTCTGAAAAAGCAGAAGGACTTGCTCAGGTTTATCCGTGCAAGGCCACTGTCTTAGTTTGGGTTTTATTGCTGTGAAGAGACACCATGACCGAGGCAACTCTTATAAAAGACAACATTTGTTTGGGGCTGCTAGCTTACAGTTTCAGAGGTTCAGTCCATTATCATCATAGCAGGAAGCATGGCAGCATGCAGGCAGACATGGTGATAGAGGAGGAGCTGAGAATTCTACACCTTGATCCAAAGGCATCCAGGAGAAGACTGTCATCCTCAGACAGCTAGGAGAAAACTCTCTTCCACAATGGATAGAGTCTAAGCATAGGGGGAGATCTCCAAAGCCCACTCCCACAGTGACACACTTCCTCCAACAAGGCCACACCTCCTAACAGTATCACTCCCTATGGACCAAGCATACCCAAACCACTGCAGCCTTGCTCTGAATTATCAAACTAATCTGCTTAGAGACCAGCATGACTCAGTGTGGATTTTCCCCCTGGATCCCTGGACAAAGGTAATGTGTCCAACACAGCCACAGCCACCTCGGCTGACTCAGGCCATGAGAAGTGATTCTTGATGGTTGTTAGTGAGATTGCATGGCTTAGTGAAAGTTGTCAGATGTAACTCCAGGAAGATTCAGGGTGAGGAAAATTCAAGGCTGACAGAGGACCAGGAAGGGTGTGAAATTGACAACAGAGCCTGTGACACGCCCTTCCTCCTCTCACAGCAGATGCAGGATGACTGATAGAGACACTAGCTTTCATCAGCTTCCTAATTCCTCTTCCCCAGAGTCTTGCCAGCAGAGTCAATCCCTAGGTATTCCTTGCCTTGCTTATTTTCTGTGGCCAGAACCCAGAAACCACACTTGGTGACTGACTTTAGTAATAATCTCGACTCTCCATTCTGTGGGATGTCCTGGAGGGAGAAAGATGGAAGGGTGGGTGGCCTGTGAGAGCAGCAAGAAGAATGGGAGAAGAGTAGAGCTTAGTAAGTGCAGCTGGAGACAAAGGGAAAAGGATTCGGCCCCTGTGGTGTTGGATGGAGAGATCTGTGTGGTACACCCAGGGGGGCTGGGCTCAGCAAGGAGCCTGCATCCTCCTCTGCAATTCCCACATCCCCAGGAGGCTCCAGATCAGAGGAGCCATGCCCTTCTCTAGGGTGACCAACTTGTTCTACTTTGCCTGGGGTTTTGTTGGTTTTAGCATTGAAAGGCCTGAAGCCTGGGAAGTTGCTACTTCTAGGCAAAAGTGACTTGGTCACATTTATCACTTCTGGATAACCGGGCATGTACTGGCCACAATCTTGGCTTCATGAAGTGAAAGCCGTATGTTACAATCTCTGGGGTTATGGTACATTGAATATACTTCATTCTGATGATTTCTACAGACCTCTAATTATGTTGTTTGTCTAAACAAAAATAAGACTGGAACGGTCTGTCATGTGGAGTTTCTGTCACAAGCTGCTGCACGTGGTTCCTGGCTCATGCTGAAGCAGCACTAAGCCTGGGCCGGTGCTGGGTGCTGGGGATTTGCTGTTCATGTTGCCACTTTCATGTTTAGGGAGAAGGTGTTAGTCTTGAAATGATAATAATTTTCACAGTGTTACTTCTGGGGACTGCACCCCGGGGATCCAGGGCTAACATGATCCAGTTTCTGCCCTGCCTAGTTGTTTATATAGAACACTGGACAGACTCTTGGCTGAAATATAATTTCAAAGCTGCTGGTTCTTAAGATGGCAAGGACTCTGACTTTTCCTTCCTGACAATTCAGCTACTTCTTGCTTGTTTATATATGAACTGCATACAGTTCACTCAAAGACAATATGATGAACATAAAGTCCAAAGAGAAAGAGGAAGTTAAGTCCCAGAAAAAATTGCATAAGCTTAACCCCCTAGGAGACCTGATAATAGACGGTGTCCTGGCAGCAGTTGGATATAGAACCTGCTGCTCTAGGGACTTCTCTTGGGGCCACTTCAGTGGAGAATCTACAAGACCCAGGAGTGTTATGTCATGCCCCGAAGGACTGTTCTTTCTAACAAAGCACCACTGTTCCTGGAAATACTGGCCCCAGGTGCGCCTGGGAACCTCAAGAGTTCTTGTAGATGAGTGTGTGGGGGAGGGGAAGAGAAGGCTGCGGGGGCCCTGGGTATGCTCTGATTGGAAACTGATCTTTAGTGAGGCTGGGAGGCAGCACTTCCTAGTGGCCCTGCTGTCCCGTGGTTAGAAGGTCCAAATAGCCCTGAACTTGAGGAACACATCAGAGTAGAGGCACCCAGAGCAACTAGCATAGACCAGGGAGAAGTGTGCTCTCTTTTTCCCTCCCTCCATCCCTCTCTCAGCTTCCACCTCCTTCTCTTCCTCACTCCCCTCTACCTCTGGATAGGGTCTCATGTATCCCAGGCTGGCCTCAAATATGTAGCTGAAAATGACTTTGAACTCGTGATTTTCCTGATTCCACCTTCTGAGTGCTGGGATTACACGTTGCTGTCTGGTGCTGGGGATCTGAGTTACAGTCCAGATTAATAAAGGGCTTTCTGAAGTGCATGGAGATATGCATAGCTTAGCTGTCCGTCCCCCCCCAACACCCCAAACTTAGAGAGCTTTGGTGTCATCTACTTCTGTACTTTTTATGCCTTGATTTTCCTCTTCTGCAGCACAGGGTAACCACGAATAACTAATAAAGTCCCCTTCATGGATGTTTTGAAGGAAGGAAGCAAAATCTCCATTCACTCCCCAGCTAGGTGCAGCTAGGAGTCTCTCACAGAGCTGCAGAGGAGCTCTCAGGCCTTAGGGACTTCAGCAGCAAATCCTGATTCGCTTGCAGATCCCAATAGGAAGCTTCAGTTTCTGTACCCATGTCTTTGTGACTTCATGATGGGTTGGCTGCTTCCTCCAGAGTGTGGGAGAGGGGAAGGCCTGAACCTCACAGACATGACCCTGTCTTCTAGGGCTCAAGAGTGTGAACACTGTGAGGAAATGGAGCATGCTTATACATGCTCTTACATATGTAAACAGTCATAGTTAGAAGAGCGCCTATCTCATGATCTAACTGTCCCTGCCTGTCACTCAGGCTGGCTCTGTGGCTGAGCCTCAGCAGGGCACAGGGTCATTTCTTACTGTGTCTCTGCCTTACTAGGCTCCCCTCTGCTTAACTTTGGGGTTAGGCAGATTTCAACCTAGAGATTTCAAGTCCCTCTGACCTTGCTACTGCTTGGATGGCCAGCCACAGGAAACTCTGCAAGGTTTTGAGCATGAGCCAGAAGAAAATTGAATGTACACAGGTTTGGTCTCCTACCAAAAGTAGGTCAGGAAATCAGGATTCACAGAGCCGCTGTTGCCTGCATGTGGGTACTGGCAACTGCCCACATTTCCAAAGGGAGAGGTGCCGTTTGAACTCATCCCCTTCTGGTCTTCCACATCAGCTGCAGCTGGGAGCACAGTTGCTGGGTGGCCAAGAACAGCTGGCAGCACTGTGCTGGCCAGCATGGTAATTATGTGCTGGGAAGGCAGTGCCCTGCCCCCTTTCCAGGCTGGGTCCCAAGGGCACACATGGGCAGGGCAGGCTGCAGCATAATGATGGTGGGTCACAGACGCTCCATCTCATCCTAGCCTGCAGCTCAGGGAAGGAAGAGTACATGAGAAAATAAGCATTTCGGAGAAATAAGGTCTGTGTAGCAGTTCTCTCCAGCATTGTATGAAGGGGCTTGAGCCGTGCAGCAGAATAGAGGTTCTGGCCCCGCCATCTTCTCCCCCTGCGGAACCTTATTTTCTTTTTTGGAAAAGAGAACAAAGTGAATCACAAGGTGGCACATGTCAGAAGGACACAGGGATCTGTTTGGTGGCCTTATGAGTGAAGCAGAACATTTCCGGGAACAGGAAACAGCCCTAGCTGCAATTAGTTTGAACCACAAACGTGTGTTTTGCCCCACAACAAGGAGCTCAGAGGCTGGGCGGCTTCACACTTTGTTGATTTCACAGCTCTGTGGTTACATTTGGGGCAGGGTGACACAGGTTCACCCCAGCTTTCCACTTGGCTTTCTCCAGTGCTGACAGACTCCTATCATGGAGGCCAGATTTCTGAAATAGCTCTAGATTGTTGAGAAAATGGCTTCCTTCCGTTCTCCCTCCCTCCCTCCCCCCTCCCTCCCTCCCTTTCTTCCTTCCTTCCCTCCCTCCATCCCTCCCTTTCTTCCTTCCTTCGCATTAGAAAAAATGTTATAGGTGGTGGTGGTGCACACCTTTATCCCAGTACTTGGAGGAAGAAGCAGGTAAATTTCTGAGTTTGAGGCAAACCTGGCCTACAGAGCAAGTTCCAGGACAGTCAGGGCTACACTGAGAAACCCTGTCTCGAAAAACCAAACCAAACCAAACCAAATGATGATGATGAGATGATGAAGAGGAAGAAGAAGATGAAGATGAAGATGATGATGATAAAGTTGAAGATGATGATGAAGAGGGAGGGGGAGGAGGAGGAGGAAGATGATGTTCCAAAACAAATAAACCCTCTTTATACCACTCCTAGGCAAACCCACACATCTCCTTGACCGGAGATGAGTCACTTGCACATGATTAAGCCAATCCCTGACATGGGGACAAGAGTGATGGCGTTTAGCTGAAAGCAAGCAACCCTCACACCTTGGGTGTGGGAAGAGTCCACGAAGCCCAGGAGCAACAAGGGGAGACGGCGAGGGGTGGAAGCCAGTGCCACAGTTCACTTCCTCTTACACACTGGACTGGGTTTGAGAGGCCTTGGAGCCAAGTCCCACAGGATTCGGTGGCAGCTGTGAACACGGTCCTGCCTTTCAGACAAGCAGTTTCACTGCAGCTTGTTGCTTTTGGTTTGGATGCTCATCACCCTAAGTCGGTAGCTAGCCTGTGAGGTTTGTATGTCCAAGCTTGGGTCATTAGTGAGGTTACGCGGTGGCTCCGTGGCAGAGAGCTCTTCCAGCACACAGTGGTTTCCAGGGCCCCTCCAGCCCCCTTCACTCTCAGCTGGTCCATCAGGACTCACTCTGGCAGATGACGAATTTGTGTCATCACTGGTCAGCTGGGAAGAAGGAAAACCCTGGAGACATTTTAAACAGAGCAATTTAAAGGAAGGGATTGGTCACAAAAGCATGGGAAGGCCAGGAGGAGAAGGCATGAAAAAGATGTCACCCAAAGGTCAGGAAGCCTATGTCCCAGGAGCCTACACACCTCAGTGCTGAGGGTTAGCAGTGAACCCATCACCAGAAGTCTCGCCGCACACACCCTTTGTTCTCCTACTGTTGTGAAAGAAGGACCGTCACATGCAGATCGCACAGGAGTGTTATGAAGGCTCAAGAAGACTGTTACCATGAAGGACTTGCAGCGTAGGAGGGGAGCAAAAATAGAACCAGGATTAGGTTCGCCACTGCCGCTACCACTATTAATCACCATAATTGTCAACCACCACCTTTATCACATGACTGCCATCCCATACTACGCCAGCAGTAGAGATAGCAGCAGCACATCATCGTCACCATGGTTACCACTGACATCACCACCACTGCTACCCAGCATCCTCAGCAGCAGCAGCAGCAGCACAACATCATCATCATTGTCATCATCACCATGGTCACCACCACCATCATCATCATCACTCTCAGCAGCAGCAGTCATCCCAATGCCACAAGCTCTCGCTCACCAGGCTCCCTCACAC
>JADRCH010000016.1:18580610-18595923 GCA_019843965.1 Rhynchomys soricoides
GTATGTATGTATGTATGTATGTATGTATGTATGTATAACTTTTGGGGGGTTTTCTATCATGTGTAGTCAAAGGTAGTTCTGAGAACATCCCCATTTTCTTGGTCTTTAGAGTCTCCTGACTTTGAAATCTGTCTTCCTAGTGTCCATTGTGACTATATCAAGTCATTTCTTTCCTAGTTTCATAATTTTTAAAGCAAGAATATTAGTTTTTTAAGGCCATTGTTTTTTTCATACCAGGTTCTGTGCCTGCCATTCCTATTTCTAGCCAGTTGTTCGTTTTCACTAGAGGAAGTCAAATGTTTGTGTCTATCTTCACATACAGGTTAGTACTGCTTTGATGGGCTGTGGCTAGGTGGGCATGCTCTCTCTCCTGCTTCTTCCTTGATGCAGAGCCCCTTGTCTGTTTCCTCCGGTGATGGGCAGGTTGTCCAGAACTCATTCCTCATATATTACTTGCATGGTTGCCTACTTGCCACTATATTACCGTAACTATTTCCCCCACTAAAATGCCAAGAGTGTATTTGACGTGGCTGGCTGGAAACTTAAGTCTCCCTTTCCCTCTCCATCACTGTTATGTTAAGGGCATGATGGGAACCTGTAAGAACAGCTGCAGTGTCCCTAGAGTCCCAGGAACCGCATGCATGAGTCCGTGCTCTTTCTGCATCACTGGAGATTAGAGTTGGCATGGGTTTTGTTACCAGGAGTGCACTGGTACAAATGAGGCTTTGCTGCACCAATGACCCTTCTGGACCTAGAGACCCTACCCTGGCCTTTCTCTCCAGAAACTGAGTCTGGTCTTCTCCAGGCAGGAACACCAGGGTTGGCCACCTAGCCAGCAAGCCCTACAGGTCCCCTGAGTGGAAAGTCTTTTCCAGTAGAGTTCTACAGTGTTCTTTAGGTTGGCTCCTGTAGGGAAGAAGGACAGCCAAGAGCTGGTGGAGTCCAGTGGACACCAGGAACACAAAAACGTTGAAAAGGTGGGGGAGCTATGTGCTCATGAGAGGATAGCTGGGCCCTGGAGAAAAAGGTGGGAGAGCCGTGTGCCGAGAGGTTAGCTGGGCCTGGAGCCGCTTTCATTTTGAGCAGCTCTCACTGAGAACTAGTGACCCACAGCCTCAGACCCACAGGAAACTTGCCCCAAGGTAAGGTGAGCCTGTTCTGTGATCACATTCCTGCTCACATTCAAGGGTAAGGTATTGTTTTAGTTTCATTTCTGTTGCTGTGATAAAATATCCTGACAATAGTAATTTAGTGGAGAAAGGGTTTATTTTCGCTCACAATCCCATGTTATGGTCCATCACCGTGGTGAAGTCAAGGTGACAAGAACTCAAAACAGCTAGATACATCACACCCACAGTCAGAAGCAGAGAGAAAAAGGAATGCACACTTGTATGCTCACTTGCTTGCTTTATGTTCAGCACTTAAGACAATCCCCTACAGACAAGTCTGTAGATCAACAGAGTGCAGACGATCTCTTATTGATAAATTCTCTTTTTAGGGACATTGTGGGCTGTGTTAACGATTAAAGCCAACCATCACTAGAAGTTAATTGAGACAAAATACACATGGATACATAAAATCTACAAATCTTAAAATAGTTACTCTCTGGCTCTTTACAGGAAAGTTTGTGAGGATCAGCGCACCCACTGTATATAATAATTCCCTCATAGACATCTAGAGTAGTTGTGTTATGTACTACCTTTGCAGAAATTGGGAAGTAGCCGCTCAAATAATTTTTTGTGTTTTGTGATTCAGAAGTGGCTTGGCTTTTTTTTTTTTTTTTTTAAAAATAGAGCTGAAGTCATGCAATTGGCCTTGGCTGGTTTCTGTCCCATCCTGAACCAGTGTGATTCTCTCTTAGCTAGGACAATCTGAATGTAGTGCTCTTCACTGCTCCCATTCAAGATCCCTCTTCTTCCTCCAGTGGTTGGTTCTTCTTAGATAACTCCCCCTTCTTTTCGGTGAAAGACTGTGGTAAGCCTCCAGCAATGTTCCTTCCCTTCCTCTGCGTCTCCTGTGTGCCTTCCCTCTTACTCTAGGCTAGGTTGTCATCACTCATGGTCTAGATAGCTGCTTCCCCTAAAGGTTGTGTTCCTGGCTGGCTGGAGAGCCTCATACTCCCTGGATGATGTCAGTGGAGTAGTGTCTCATACTGTTCCTCACCAACCTCCATCTTAACCTATAATCACAGTGGTGACTCTCTCCATTGTGACTGACAACAGAATCTTGTAGTTGCTGGTCTTAATGTTGTGGTGGTGTGATTTTGCCTCCAGTTTACCTTAGAATTCTCCATTCTTGTTAGGGGACCCACATGGAGACATCTGCCACACATGTATAGGGAGCCTATGTCCAACCCATGCATGCTCTTTGGTTGGTGGTTCAATTGCTATGAGCTCCCATGGGCCCAGGTTTGTTGACTGTGTAGGTCTCTTGTGGTGTCCTCGACCGTTCCGACTCCCTCAGTGCTTCCACTCTTCCACAAGACTCCCCTGGAGTAGGGGCTTTGACTCTGTTGCCTGCCTTTGGATCCTTTCCCCTAGCTGGGCTGCCTTGTCTGGCGTAGCTTGGGGTTGGTACCCATGGGGGGGGCTCCCTTCTCAGAGGAGAGTGGGAAGGGAAATGGGGGAGGAAAGAGGGGTCTAGGAAGAGAGGAGGAAGGGAGCCAAGATTGGGATATAAAGTGAATGAGTAAATAAATTACTGGAAAAAATTAAAATAAAATAAAAAAAAGAATTCTATGTTCTTTGAAAGCTGACCCCTGGTCGCTGTGACCCTCCCTCACAGTGTGCACAGGCAGGAGACTCTTGTCCTTTCTCCCATGGGAGGAGACAAGTGATTGTGGCCCCTTTATAGTTAATGCATAAAGTGTCTCCTTATCCATTTCATTTGTGTATGATAGTTGCCATGGTTGTTATAGTCCTCCGGTGAGGAGCTTATCCCCAGGGAAGATCAAGGCTGAGCCTGTGAATGCACAGTGTGAAAGGAGCCCTTCCTCCCCTTGTTTCCCTTTCCAGCTGTAATTGTACAGTTAAAACTATGAATGTGTATTTATTTTGAAGAATTGTTTTTATATTTATTTAAAACTTTGTTTTTTAAAGGTCTATCAGATCATCAAAATTCTCAGAAAACACAGTTATTGTTGGCGTAGTACGCAGGTAAACATTTTTTTAATGTTGAAATTTATTATCAATGCAATGTTATCGGCAGATGGCAGAATAAGGACTTGCCTGTGACAGGAGAGCCCCTTTGAAGTCTGGCTTTCATTACTAGCATTTTATTTTTTTTTCTTTGCTTGACCTCAGGGAGGGAGTTCTGATCTCAGGTTTAGTTTTCTGACTTTGAACTGCCATTTGCAGGCGAACTATTAAGAAAACTCCATTCTCTTAAGGGTGAAGGTTGTGAGGAGGGATCCTTGTAGGGCCTTTAATTCAAGTATCCATAAGGATCTGGGTGACATGTAAATGCAGGGATCTTCTCACTTTAGAGGAAGGGGAGGAGACTATACAAGGAAGAGAGCAATCCTTAAATATGTGTGATTTCTAGTCAGTATAGTCAGACATGCTTCTGTGCCCTGTAATCTTCTCAGTGTGGAAGAGAAGAGAATTTAGTAGTTTCAATATATAGAGATTTATATATTAAGTATATACCTAGACACTATTCAGTTGTTAACATAACCTTTGTATTTAAAGTATTAAAATACCTAGGTGTGATGCCAGGCACCTGTAGTCCAGAACTCAGGAGGCCCAGGAAAAGGGATGGATGGCTTGAGCCTAGGAGTTTGAGGCCAGCCTGAGTAACAAGCAAGCCCCCATCCCCACTAAACAGGTTATAAAAATATCCTGCCAAAAGGCTAAATACTAAATTTCTTGAGACAAGAAATTCATTTTAATTTCATATGCATATATCTAATTCATTTCAAAGTACCTGTTATGTGACTGTTGAAGATTTCTTAACCCTTACACTCTTCCTTTGAAGGGCGGACAAAGAAGAGGTGTCTTTAATGCCCTTCCTTACTGCTGGCTTTACACGGGTATGTACCTACTTCTTAGATGTACAAGTGTAATTCAGTGTGAGAAATTATTACCTCAATTCAGTGTCCAGCAAAACTTTTTAAATTATTTTGAAGAAAAAAAATTGTTTCTGTTCTGTGTCACAGTTTGCTTTGACTTTGAAATCTGATAGTCTAATCCGTGACTAATCTGATAGTCTAATCATTTTCTTAGTCTCAAAACAATGCCTGCCAGAGTAATAAAACGACCTGCACTCAAATACTCATTTACAAATTATATTACAATGCTTCTGTGTGAACTTGAAATTTATGAAGTCAGTTCAGTGATTCTGGGAAAGAGGCAACCCAAGCCCTGGCTCCTCACCCTCTACTTCCACCTTAGTCTGTTGGTTTCTCTTAAACCAGAAGGCTTCTCAGGGTTTTAGTCAGCCGATTGTAGATGAGCTATGGGGGTCGGGGGCACAGTGAGTGGAGGAAAACTTGCTTAGGATGTAGAAGATCTTGGGTTTGAGCCCAGCTCCAAAACACAAACAAAATCAAAAGGCATGTGGAGAACAGATGGGCGCAGGGCACACACCTGTAATCCCAGCACTGGATAAATAGTTGAGGGTAAAAATGGTTTGGTAGACATGTAACATAGCTACCCAGTGAAAAATCTGGTTACATCATAGGTTATTTATTGCAGTAGATAAACAGACATGATTTTTATCTCTGCCCCATATTGATTTGGCTGGGACTGGTAGACAGAAGTCTAAGAGCTTCGTTTCCTCCTCAGTCAGAGTTATCCCAAGGTCTCATTGGCAGAGCCGTTGGTGATCCTTGTCTGTCTCAAGGCTTCCACCCCATCTGGTGGAGCAGCATGAGCACTGTACCCAGAAATGACCTCCTTGCTGTCCCTGGCTAGTCAGTTGTAGGCACCTGTATGTATAGACAGTCATCTTTGGTGTTCCCTGAAGTCCTGGCTGCTGTGGGCAGAAGGTCCATGCTCTGCATCTGCCAGGAGGTGAGAGCTAGAAGGAAAGTCATGTCTAACCTCTGGGTGAGAAGAGCTTGGCCTATAGGCATGCAACCCTACTGTGTGCCCCTGGCCTCAGCCCGTGCCCCTTCCCTGCTATGGTAGCACTAGCTTTCTTGTCTTTTTAAAAGATTTCTATCTCTGTTATGGGTGTTTTGCCTGCATATGTGTCTGTGCACCGTGTATGTACCTGGTGCCAGCAGAGCAGAAAGGGGCTGTCAGATTCCTGGAACTTACAGATGGTTGTTAACCACCATGTAGGTGTTAGGAATGGAAATGGGGTGCTCTGGAAGAGCCAACTCTGCAGCCCCACTACCCGATTTCATTCCTGTAGCAGTTCAGAGGCAGAATGCTTCCTCCTGCTATCTCTGTTCTTACAGAGGTCTGTGGTGGGTAGGAACAACATTACTTCTCATTTATAAGTGAGGAGGCAAGCTCAGGAAGAGTGTCTCATTAGGATTATACAGCTTTTAAGTGGCATGTCCACATGACCCTAGATTGCTGTCATTCAGACAAGACACAGATGGTGCACATCTACCTTCACCTTGGCAGCAGAGGAACCTCCTCAAGCAGCCATGTCCTGTATTGATCTGGCTTGGATTGGTGCAGCACTTTAAGAGCTCAGTGTCCCCTCAGCCAGAGTTACTATGCAGTTACTGTGCAGGTAAAAGCAAAACTCTTCAGAAACAGGAGTGAATCTGCTCATGAGTGTCTTCTGTCAGAATGTAACTATAGTTGGACCTCTAGCCATGAGTCCCCTGTTAGCCGGTTCTGTATCAGTACACGCTATTGTAGACCCAAAGTATTCAGAAAAGAACATTCCACATGTGAATGTGTATAGACTTTTTCTTGTTACCGTTCCCAACATAATACAGTATGACAACTGTTTGTATAGCATTTACCTTGTGTTTGGTAGTCTAAGTGCTCTAGGTCATTAAAGTATGCAGGAAGATAGCATCATTTATGTGTGAATACTGTGCCATTTTCTATAAGGGAGCTGTGCAATCTGCAGGTACCCTGAGACCTGTAAGTATGTGACAACATAGTGACTTTTCAGATACCATAATGAAATACATTATTTGATGATGGAATGGATCCAATTTCTTGTAACTATGCAATCTGCTTTGTTGTGGGATGTTTCCGTGATGTAAAGGTTACCATACAGAATACTTAATGTCCAGTAAGAGACACTGGGAAAACCCCATGCCTTCTCCTGGTTCCTTGCTGTGGAGAATGATTACTAGTCAGCTCCTTTGGCAGTTAGTGGAAAATGTTACTTAGGTAGGAGTTCCCTTCTTGAGCCACAGATGTAAGCAGAAGTGTAAATGTGCTTCTGTGTGTAGGGAGTTTGTCTATTATTTCAGAAACTCCTTGAAAATCCTATCAGCAAAACTTTGGTTAATAAATTTACTTTCTACATAATCTAACCCTAGCTTTATAAATGGCAGGGAGATGACTAGAGAACCTTAGTGTTTCTAATTTTAAAGCTAATTTGGTACATTTAACTTTCATCTCTCATCTTCTGTTGTACATTAATGACTACAAAGTAGTTTTAAAATTTCAGTAGCCAAATTGACAGGCTTGTTTAGAATTTCTTTTGCGGCATACATCAATGGTGCTTCTTTATCTACAAAGCTCCTCTTTCTGTTTATAGAGGTATGTAGAAAACTCCAACGTCATGGCCTGTTATAATGAACTGCTCCAGTTGGCATTTGGAGAGGTGCGATCACAGCTGAAACTCAGGTAATTCTGTCCTGCTAAAAAGCCCTCTAGACCCCAGGGCAAACTTGAAGCAAAGGTGTTTTTGTCCATAGCTGTGATAGCAGTTAAAGCAGGTAAGTGTAAGTTGGTTGTCAGTGAAGGGTTTACCATGCAGACGTGAGGGTCCGAATTCAGAGCCCCAGTATCCACATGAAACGCTGGGGTGCCTGCAATTCCCACACTGAAGACACAGAGGATCCCTGGGGCTTACTGACCAGCAGGTCTAGTAAGTCAGTGAGTTCAGGTTCAGTGAGAGACTCTGACTCAAAAAATAAAGAGGAGAGCAATTGAGGAAGACACCAGATGTTGACCTCTGGCCTCTACACATACATTGTTTATGTTGTTTTGTTTTGTTTCATTTAAGATGTGATAGATAGTAGGCTGTCGGTGCTTCTTAGCAGACTTTCTGGAATTCATCTCAATGTCTGATGAGTAACACCCATTTAAACTTGAGACCTCAAAGCAGTACTAAATGAGAAAAAAAAGTAAGATATGCATCCTGGGTTTTCGGTTTTGTGTGCTAAGGGGAAAATACTTTTAAATATGTTATACCCAATAGAGTGCCGTTTTTCTCTGGCAATTGATTTTATTCTACTCTATATTACCAATTTTGTCATTAATTCTCTTTTTGTTTGTTGAGACAGGATCTCATGTAGCATAGGTTGGCCTGGAACTTGCTGTGTAGCCAAGGTTGATTTTGAACTTGAACTTGGAATTCCCTGAGTTCTTGGATCATAGGCCTTTGCTGTCATGTGCAGCTGAGATTTTTTTTTTTTCTTTTTAAATAAGAAACAAGTAGAAGCCTAGATATTTGTTGATCACATAAGAAAAAGTTCTTATGCTCCCAGGTTTGCAGAAGAATAAAACCAGCCACTCTCCTCATTCTGTATCTTTTCTGTGTCCAACTATTTAGCATTGTTTTTATTGGGGATGAAAGAGAGGCCACTGCTGTGTATGAATCTGCCTAAGGCAGATAAAAAAACTGTTGAAAACGGAGTTCAACAGTTTGTAGGAAGCAGTGCAAGGCCCTATGCAGGAAAGACACGTGCTTCTTAGACAGAATGAAATGAATTACCAATATCAGTGTAGAAACATCTCCGCTAAGCAGAAATGTTTAAAGGCTGGGTGAGAAAAGTCATGCGACTCTCAGCTAAGAGCTCACAGTAGCCACCGGTGGTTAGTTCATTTGCTTGTGACTCACATTTACTTGTGTATGTGTCTATTTTGAGGCAGGGTCTCACAGTCTATCACAGGCTGTTCTTGAACTCACAGAGATCTGCTTGCCTCTGCCTTCTGAGTTGCTGGAATCAAACATGTGCACCCAGCATACTGGGCCTGTAATTTACATTTCTAATACTATAGTTGTTTTCTTTCCCCATCTCCTGAAGTTGATAACTTCAATCTTTCTTCTTCAGTACCTCAGTGTAATGAACGCAGTAGCAGCAGCATACAGCCCTGCCCTGAAACCCCTAGGTCTACTTTACTCACTCCTGAATCTTGTTCTTACTCCATCCCTACTATTCTGGGTTTCTCCAGAGTCTATTCAATTATTTTTGTGTTTGCTTATTCTTGGAGTAAGGTCACTGTCTTCTGCCTGGATAATTGAATTCTCGGCTATGCTCCCTACCATAACCTCAGACCTCCTCTTGCCTTCCTACAGCATTTGTGTTTCTGTCTTGCAATCCTCCACTGAGTTCAAGGCAAAGTCCAGATTCCCAGATGTGGCCCCCACAACTCTCCTGAATTTGTCTCTCCCGATTCTGCCCTCCCTTTCTCATCTCCCATCATGCCTTGTTCTCCCATCATGCTGTTCTGACAGCCAACATAGATGTACAATTTAAAAAAGAGAAAAAATATGCAGAGAAAGGGAAATGTTGGACCGAGATAGTGACAAGAGGGAGACCTGTCCCAGGAGCTGGACGCCGGAAGCAGCAGCCTTGTTCCTTTGATGTCACTGAATGTAAAGACTGGGGCTGATCAGCATGGCAGTTAAATCAACACAAGGAAGTGAGCTTTTTAGTGCATAGCATCCTGACAGCTGCTTAATTATTTGGAAAAGAAATTAATGTACCCTGATTTCACTTCTTGCCCCAAATAACCACCAGTGAACTAAAGGCTTAAATGTAGAGCCATGCCAAATGCTCAAAAAATGTAAGCCAAATGTTTGATTGGATGCTGAAGTCATTTTAGAATCACCACGGCATAAAGTCTGAGTTCCACAAAGGAAGAGAAACCAATCAAGTAAGAGAAAAACATTAGGCTTTTATATACTTAAAAAGGGAACAAACCCTGAAATAATGTTAAAGTTATAGGAAAATGAGTAGAAAAATTTATTTATTGCATATCCAACAGACATTAGTTAGATTAATATCCTAAATAAGGAGCTTTGATGAATCAAATAATGAAATACTCCAGTAAAAAATATTTGAAGCTATGCACAAGGAATTCACAAATCAGAAAACATGAAAAGGAGTTCACCTGAACTAGCAGTCAAAGAAATAAGAATGAAGAAGTATAGTGTTTTCTTCCACCTGGCAGTTCTGTCTGGTCGAGGAAGAGTGAGGAGTCTGGTGGGGCTTCCTACAGGTCCGTGTCCTCTGAGCTTTGTCTGTGCTTTGTTGTTGTTTGTTTAATTTTGAGGCAGGATCTCACTATGTGGCCTTGACTGGCCTGGAACTCACCATGTAGACCAGGCTGGCACCTTTTTCTGTCTCCCAAGTACTTTTATCAGCTGAGCCATCTCAGCAGCTGTTTTTGTTTTGTTTTGTTTTGTTTTTAGGGTTTTATTTTTAATTATGTTTATGGGGGTCGGGATTCTGTCAATGAGTACAGGTGCCTGCAGGAACCAGAGGCATCAGGTTCCCCTGGGGCCAGAGTAACAGGCACTTATGGCTCCCCGACCTGGGTGTCGGGAACTGAACTGATGGTACTGATAGAGTTGGAATGCTAAGCCATCTCCAGCCCCTTCATTTTTAAAAATAAAAATATTCATTTTTATTATTTTTAATTAGGTGTATATGTGTTGTGTGTGTGTGGGAGCATTGTGCATATGACTGCAGGTGTCCTCAGAGTCCAGGGAAGGTGCTAGGTCCCATGGAGCTGCACTTACAGGCTGTTGTGAGCTGTCTGCTGTGGAACTGGGAACCAAACTTAGGTCCCCTGGAAGAGTAGTAAGTGCTCTTAGCCACTGGACTATCTCTCCAGTTCCTTGCTTCTAATTTTTCTTTTATTGAAAATTGATTTATTTCTTATTGTGGGTTTGTGTATATGGATGTAGGCATGCACAGTGTATATGTGGGGGTCAGAGGACCCCTGGGGGAGTCTTTTCTCTCTTTCTAACCATGAGTACTGGAGGTCTTACTCAGGTCGTGGAGGTTAGCGAGGACCTTTACCCTCGCAGCCATCTCACAGGCTTCTTTTCAATGAAAACCAATGCTGCCTTTAAAGTTTTTACTTATTTATTCCCTGTACTTTATGTATAAGCAGGCAGTTACTTGGGTTTTTAGTCTTGTGAGACAAGAGAGCCTTGTGGTGATGCTTTGGGGATCCCTCACCTAAGACAAGAGCCTGGAAGCAGCCCATGTGCCTCATCATGGGGCTTTGTTGAAAATATTTTGATGTAACCTTACAATAAAATATTATGGTGATTAAACATGGTGATAGAGAGCCATGATCGTTGATATGTTCAGTGAGAAAAAGAGATGATAAAGCTGTAAGAATAACTGCAGTTTTATAAATATACACATTAACATTGTAGAAGAAACTTTCTAGAGTCCTTGATGTTGCTATGTCTAAGCTTGGAGTCTCAGCTGTTCCCACCTCATTTATTGAACTGCGGTATCTCGCCATTCCATTTACCAATTTAAGGGTTACTCGGTGGTTTTCTTATGCCCCGGGGCTGTGCGCCCACCAGCATGCTTCTAGAACATTTTTCCTATCTCCAGACCCACACCTTTATTTTACTTTCTGGATTTGGATTTGCCCGTTTTAGACATTGCGTATAAATGGAATCATACAGTGTGTCATCCCTTGTAACTGACTTCTTGCATTTAAATATCTTTTTAAGGGACATCTCTACCATAGCATAGGTAGCAGGACTTCATTGGGTTTTATATCTGTATAGTATTACGTTATATGCATATGTATTTTATTATTCATTCTTTGGTGGTGCACATCAGAGCTGTTATTACTAGCCAGCTGTTGTGAACAAGTTTCAGGGTCAACAGATGTTCTCACGTTTATTAAGTACATAACCAGGAGTAGATACAGCTGCATCATAGGATGATTTTATGTTTAACCATTGGAAGAATTTCTAGACTGTTTTCCAAAACTGGGGCAGTACCAATTTTACATCCCTACAAGCAGTGCATGATGGCATCACTCATAATTTGTCACCCTGCTTATTATAGTGGAGTAATGAGCCATTTTATTTATATTTTCTAACTTTTGTCAGAAACATTTGTAACCTGTACAATTAAAGTGTTTAAAACATGAATGGTGTGGGGATATGCTCACAGTAAGACTAAGTGAAGAGAACAGGCTACAAAGCTGAGCATCCCAGTGCCCCCAGTACTATGAAAATAATTATTTAAACTAATATCTGCAAATGGCTAGCTACCTCCCCTCTGCCAGGCTGGGCAGCAGTCTTGACTCTCTTCTCTCATGTAGCCCTTGCGAAGGTTCTTTCGTGCTGAAAAAGGACATTCTAGGTGCTCAGGGAGCCAGGACTGCAGTGCTGTTCAACCATCCTGGTGCACACAGCATCAGGGCTGTACATATAGTACTAGGGCTGCAGAAGGTCTCTATGATATTTCCTCTTTCTGAATAAGCACGTCCACTTCTGTAAGCCAGATACTGGATTCCTAAGGAAGCTACTATAGTGCCTGTGATTGTGTTAGACTTGGCGACTGTGGTTACTGTAAACACACTCATCAGGTCTTTTGTTTTTATCCATAAAGGGCTTGTAACTCAGTATTCACCGCATTAGAGAAAAGTCAAGAAGCAATTGAAATTACAAGTGAAGACCATATTATACAGGTTTGTTATTTTGGAAATCTATACTTCTGCATTTATTTTGTTTGTTCTTATTTTTAGGATTGATTTTTTTTCCCCTTTTGGAAGTCCAAGAACCCATTCTTCCCTCTCCCTACCAGATGACTGTAAGAGCAAAATCAATAAAATATGTGATTTAACCAGATAAGAAAATGATTTCTTATGGAAGCAGGAATGTAGCAATGGTCAGTCTTGTCTCATTATTTCTTCTGGCATGGCTGGGTGTTTTAACCAGGAGAGACTTACTCAGGAGATGTGGCTGGGCTGGCTACATGAAAGCTTTCCTCACTGTGTTTACATCTTTTCTCACTGTTTTGGGGGCAGTTTAAACTTGTAAAAATTTACTAAAAACAGTTAAAAAAATCAGAAAATAACAGACTAGTCTACCATTATTAGCAAAGCTAGTTTCTATAAGAGCTGAATAGATGCCTATAAAAATAACATGGCCCTTACTGTTCCAGGGAAGGATTCCTTTAATCTGAGAATGAAATCCATCTTGACTGAAGCTCATTGGATCTTTACTTATGGCTTCTTTTGTCACTGGTGCTGGCGTTTGGGAGTTGGTGCTAAGAGGCAGCTTGGGCCAGGAGTTCAGGGCCTGGGCTTCTGTCTGCCTCAGACAGTGGTACATCTTTGGGCAAGTGACTTAATCTAGCTAAATCTGCTTTCTCTTGGTACAAATGGGAGTGACAGTAGCAGCAGCCACCCATTGCTATGCTACGAAAGCAGAACCCTGTATACGGTTTTGGGGATTGCCCTAGCTCAAGTGTCTAGTAAGGAGAACAGGCCCTGATAATGAAAATGACTGCCAGCCTCTGATTTATCACCACCAACACACGTTGAGTGTTCTCGGTGATTTTACTTGTCTTTTAATTCTACTTGAAACTTATCGTCACGCTTTTCATGTATAACTACTCTACGTTGTCGCTGCTCTGCACACACTAGAGAGGCACGTTTTATGCTCCCCCTCCAGATGAGCACAGGGATGCAGTTACTCGCAGCAGTCCAGAGAGCACAGCCTGGGTTGGCGTTGGTTTTGCTTTTGTTTTGTTTTTTTATAGCCCAGCCTGGTACATTATTTTACTATAGCGCCATCTCGGCAGCTCTGGGGTAGCAGCCTGGGTTTGTGCTAAGAACCTGCCTTCCTTGGTCTTCATGGAAGTTGGAGTGAGCCTGCTGTCACTCTGGAGTCTCAGAAGGACACAGCAGGAAGCCCAGCCATGTGTCACCTAAGCAGAAGCTTCCTCAGAGTGCATGGTTCTCATGGCTGTAGAACACCGATGAAATCCAACGCTGCTGGGTTTTCAGGAGGTGGGGGTGGTACTTAGGTAGAAGATGTTTACTTTTTCAAAACATCTTTAAGTTCACTTGTTTTTCTTCTTCTGTCTCTTCCCAGTATGCAAACCCTGCATTTGAAACAACAATGGGTTATCAGTCAGGAGAACTAATAGGGAAGGAATTAGCACAAGTGCCCATAAATGAGAAGAAAGGTGATTTGCTCGATGCCATAAATTCATGTGTCACAATAGACAAGGTAAGTAAGATGCCAGTACTGTTATCACTTCCCTGTAAGGGGGGAAGGCCTGGTGTTCAGTAAGCACCAGTGTAGCAGTGGCCTCCGCCTTCCCTTTTCCCAGAAGCCCTGTCACTCTTACTTTACTGATGCAGAGCTGAAGCCAAGGATGCACTATGATTAGCCAGCAAGCACAATTACTGGGATTGACCTTAAAATCAGTGTTTTTATCTGAGTAGTGAATAAGTTGGGGTGTGTGTGTGTGTGTGTGTGTGTGTGTGTGTGTGTGTATTTGTTTAAGAAAGGGTTTCTCTGTGCAGTCCTGGCTGTTCTGGAAAGTTCGTATTCCTGATAACTGATCTTTTAAGTGCTAGATATTGTCACATGGTTCTGGGTAAGGGCTGCCAGTGAGGCAGAACACCCTTAGAGCATGTCTGAGCCTCAGTCATTCATTGAGCAATTTTCACATACTAGTTGTAATACTGTGTATTAGCACAGTGTGCCAAACATTGTGCTAAATTCTACCACAGAAGGACGATCTAAACAATAACATTTGCCTCAGAGAACTCATTTTCCAGAGTTGGAAGCAGAAAGGATGGTTGTTGATAGAGAGAAGTGTAATCCGAGTGCTAAAGGAGCAGACAGAAGGAGCAGGTGCAGGCGGCCAGACCTTTCCTGTGGTCTGTCAGCACCTCCCCGGTGCAGGCCAGGCGTGGGGTGTGATGAGAGGAAGGAACTGTAGGTAGGCACAGCTTGGGTCCTATTGCCTTCAGGCTTGAAGTTCAGGGTAGTGCTTGTCTTACTGGAAGGAGCGGAGGGTCTTCTGAGGAGAGGGCCAAAGACTGAGACAGGCATAGAGACCTCAGTGCCCTGACATGCTGGGTTCAAGGACTTGTCCTCTTCGGGGCCTTCTCATGGCATGCAGTCTGTCATTTTTTTCCTTGGTGATATTTGGAGCCAGAGGTTTTGTTTTATTTTGTTTTGAGACAGGGTCTGTCTCTGTAGACCAGGTTGCCCTCAAACTCAGAGATCCACAAGCTTCTGCTTCCTCAGTATTGGGATTAAAGGTGTTTACCAGCATGCCTGGCTTTTTTTTTTTTTAAGCTAGTGATTTTGTTGTGGGTATCCACTATTCTGGACCCCTGCTAGGCAGGCTAGATCCCTCCTACTGAGGAGAGCCAATGGTGACAGGGCATGTGGTCAGTGTATCAGGTTTGTGTGCACAGTGTCTCACTTCTGCTGGAGTAACACTGTAGGGGACCAGTGGCAAAAGCAGAAACTCCTCTCAAGAAACTTGAAAGATTATGAACAAAACCCAGGAAGACTTTCATGTTATTGGCCTGTTTGTACTGTTTCTAAAAGGAGTCTGGCCGCTTATTTAGTGTATTTCATAGTGTTTAGGTAATGTGAAACGGAGATTCTACCCATTGAGTGGCCTGCTGGTTCACTGAGGTCAGAGGACAAACATCTGTCCAGTTCTGTCTCTGTTGGGGAAGGGCTGGTAGAGGAGTCAGTGGCCTTGTGGAACCACGATGCTGTGATCAACAAGGAGAGCTCAAATGTCCACCAGGGACCCAGCAGGGCAGAAGAGAGGAGACTCAGCAAATAGTCAGCTGGTCAGAACTGTAGGCACCAGAATGTCACAGTTTGGAAACCCTGGGCCAGAGGAGAGATTCCCTTGCTGTTGGGGCAGAGTATTGCAGACACTCATCACTCTACAGCCCTTTCTGCTCGTTGCTTCCTTTGGGGTAGAGAGAAATGCTAAGTTGAGTTTTTAGGTTCACATTCGTGTCACCCTGCATCATTTTTCTTCTTCCCCATAACTCCTCCGTCAGAGGACTTACAATCTCCTATCTTCCAGGTAGCCAGACCCTGTCTATACATTTTGACTTTTCCTCTTTTGTTGCCTCACCCCTGAAACACACACACACACACACACACACACACACACACACACACACAC
>JADRCH010000016.1:18595933-18629842 GCA_019843965.1 Rhynchomys soricoides
ACACACACACACACACACACACACACACACACACACACACACACGCACTCAGTGCACGATAAACATTGGCTATTCACGCGCCTGTCAGTGCTGATGTGTGGCCTCAGGACTCTTCAACCTGCTTTACTTCCTGTGATCCTTCCTCACTGACAAGCTCCACTTCCCTACTCCATTTTCTTCTCTTTCCTCCACAAATTACCTGGACTCTGACCTTTGCCCTCTTGCTCTTGTTCCTCAGTAGCCCGCTGTCACTTAAAATTAAATTGTCAGAGAATGGTTTTCCTCTTGCCTTTCATGAATTAAAATCCTAGTCACTCTCTTAGTCACTATCTCTATTCATAGGCTGTCCTCATATCTTGCTTAGATCCCTGGAATAAACTGATCCCCTCTGCCTTTTGCCTCCTTTAGGTTCATCAGTCCTGTTGGCTGCTAATTTCCTTGCTTTGAGTGTGCACTATTTGCTCCTGACCTGCTCCAGGTCTTCTCCATCATCCCCGCAGTTATGGTGGGCAGATCCCATCCGGTCTCCTCATCCCAAGATTATCATGTTGCTCCCTTAGCACAGTGTTCAGATTGCCTAGCCTGGTGACCAAGATTCTGTAGTTGACCTCAGTCACTCTAAACAAAAGCCTCATGTGTTGTTTGATTGTTTACCGTGGGTAAGCACAGTACCAGCCTTGGGGACAGGACAGCTGGATGACAATGACTTAATTTTATGGCAGTGATTGCCAAGGGGACTACATCAATAGCTGTGGAAGTCCAGCCTGTGTGCAGCTTGTGCCAGACAACAGCAGGGAAGCGGGAGTCTGACAGTGTGCAGTGGGAACTCGTGTGGGGACAGGACTGTGCAAAAGCACCCGCACCCCAAACAGGCTGGCTCCTGAACTCGCTGGGTGTCAGACTTACCAACTAGAAATCTCTCTGACCATGGTCTAAGGAAGTATTCTACCTCTTAGGAGTTCAACCTCACAGTGATACATAACTAAATGTTTTGTATATTTATAATTAGTAAATATGGTTTGTGCTAAATACATTTTGTTTACATTGGTGACTGGAAAACTTACATTTAACATTGTTTCCCTAGCCAGGACACTGGCTTGATCATTGTTCCTTTCAGGAACTGTGGTGCTGTCGTGGCTTGTTAGACCTCCGCTTGGGTCTGTCAGTTGTCTGAGTTTCTTTGGAAAGAGCTGGAGAAGGGCATTCTGACTCTGTTTCAGTATGCTGGCAGCCCGACCCTGTTGACCTGCTGCTTCCTTCTTTCTCCTTCACTCCCTCTTTTCTTTTTCATGTAACAGTTCTTTTGAGATGTAATTCTCACACCATACAGTCTGCCCATTGAAAGTGTACAGTTCAAAGCACTTGGGAGGCCGAGGCAAGAGAGTCACTGTAAGTTTGAGACCAGCCTAGTCTGTGAAGCCAGTTCCAGGCTAGCCAGAGCTACATAGTGAGAGCCCACCTCAAACAAGCAAATGGGACTGCACAGAGCTCAGTGATTTTAAGTATATTCGTGTAGGTAGAGCTTGGCTGAGGAAGAACCAGGGCACACCTTCCCTTGGGACTTGTCACCGTTTCCCACACTGTCTTAGATAGTCCTCTTAGAGCTGTCTGTTTCCAGGGTGACTCTGTGACCGTGGAGATGAGGACTGCCTACTCCTTCCTGCTTGGGGACCCCTGGTTAGTCTTGGGGCATAGCCTGTCCCTGGGCTAGATGCATGTAGAACTAAGCTGTTTATAACCTGTTCTTTTTTTTTTTTTTTTTTTTCTGTTCAGTACTAACTGCAGCCAGAGCTAGCTGTTTTTGACGTGGTCATGATTGTTTTCAGGATTACATTATCCAGTAATCAGACTCAGTATCTACTGGGTATGTTAGAGCTCTAGGTTCAAAGGTTTCTGAAGGGCCAAGAACATTATGGGTGCCTCTAGTTCAGCATCCAACAGCAGGGTTTGGAGATTTTCATAGCTTAGCCCCTGAGTGACTTGTCAGATGAACCCAGATCCTTGGCTGGCTGATAAAGACAAGTCCTCAGCTACCCTCATCACCCCAAGGGAAGGTGTGTCCTGTTTCCTCCTCAGCCAAGCTTTCCTGTTGTAAGGATCCCTGCCTCTGGTCATGTGAGCTCTTAAAAATCACAACCCCAGGCTACTTGAGCTCCAGCCTAGCTGCTGCAGCATCCCACCCTGCAGAAGGACTGAAACCCCCAGGTTCAGAAGGGCTAAAGTCATACACAGTAAGGAGCTTGTAGTGGCCTAGCACAGTAATGGCCACATGCTGCTCTTCTGTGCCCTAGTTGAGTACACCTGCACCAAGTACCAAGGCAGAGTGTGGACTCCCTCCTTCATGCCGACAGTGAGAGCAGTGTGAGAGTCGGATCAGTGTGTTGAAGTGAGGGAGTTCTCTCTTGCCACCAGATGGCCATGGGACACTGGGGTGACTTTAGTCAAGTGACTTGACAGGGTGAGGAAGAATACCAGCTTACTTGAATTGCATTTGGGTTTGTGATCATTTTCTATCCTATGTCCTTTCATGGTGATTAATGATTCAGAAGCAAAATGGAAAATGTTCCTGGATTTATGTTTTAAATCCAAAGCATAATGATACATACATTAATGTTCCTGGATTTATGTTTTAAACCCAAAGCGTAATGATATGTACATTCTATCCATAGGAGTGGCAAGGAGTTTACCATACCCAAAAGAAAAATGGAGATAACATACAACAAAATGTGAAGATAATACCTGTCATTGGGCAGGGAGGGTAAGTGGGAAATGTACTCCAAGAAGCAGTCCGTGGTTTGAATTTGCTCTGAATACCTAAGTAAACTCCACACTGCTCCCAGCAGTGTAGACGGTTTAGAGTAAGGCCAGGGTCTCACAGGAAGGCTGCCAGGGTGGTAGTCCCCTGAGGACCTTCCACTTACAGTCCAGAGCCGTTACACTGACACAGTCTTCTTTATGCTGTGTAGATTTGCAAGAGACTTCAATATTTATATTCAAATCATGTGTACCTCTGTGTTTATAAGATTTTTATCTAATTGGAAGTAGCTATTTCTGCAAAAGCCTATCACAGAGAAAAATATTTTGAGTGCTAACAGATGTGTTAGGGGCCAGAGAGCTGGCTCATTGAGACATGTGCTCACTGTGCAAGCAGGAGAACCTGAGTTCATATCTCCAGTCCCCTACAAAAGCCAATGTGGCATCGTGCCTGTAACCCTGTCATTGGTGGGTAGAGATCTGTGGTCTCACTGGCAGCCAGTCTAGCTGTGGAATGGTGAGATCCACATTCAGTGAGGAACTCTATCTTGATGATGATGATATAGAGAAGCAACTGAGGAAGATGGCCTCATGTCAACCTCTGTCTGATTCCACACATGGCCACATGGGCAAGCATGCATGTGCTCATATGCACATACTGTAAATTTATTAAGAGCCTAAAATTTTTAGAGGCCTTGTCTCAGACCTGTTCAAAATAATAAAGTTTCCAGAAAATTCTGAGTGTGAATTATAGAATACCCAACAGTAAAATATACACTTTAATAAATGACGATCATAGAAAATTAAACTGTAAGGAAAGACCTTACTATGCAAAATATAAAGTCAGACCTAGTGTATGATACATTCACAAAGGGAAGGAGACAAGGAGGAAGTGTGGGCCCGTGGCATCAGGACCTGCCTATGTTCTCTAAGCCAGGCTCCTGCTAATGGGAGGGAAATGACGTCCATTTAATTCTAAATGCAGCTCTGTTTGGTCAGCACAGTGATGTCTCTCCTTTACACATGAGGAAACTGAGTCAGAGAGAGGTCTGGTTTCCGGCCCCAGCTCTGGCTACCATGCGTGATGGTGCCTGGTGCAGCCCTCAGTGCCAACCGCACAGCTCGTGTGCTGTGTCAGCCGACTTTGCTGCCAGTTGGTGATCGCCTCAGGGAGGTGGATCTGTGTGGGCTCTCTGTTCTGAGTCTTTGCTCTTTTATGTCCGTTCCAGTTTTTTTGTGATAAGTATGTAGGGATTTGATTATGGGGCGGGGTGAAAGAAACTGAAGGAACAGTAAATAAGTGGAGCCAGCCAGCAGCTTCTGTGCTCAGCCCTTGTCTCTTTGTCTTAGACATTGGCTAGGCTAGCAGGAACCTCAGCCTGTGTGGCCTCTGTGGTCTGTGGCTCTCTCCAAGAGTGACTGTAAACAGGCTGGTGGAATTCGAGCATCAGTATCAACGCTGGTCAAAACGACTCATAGGAAACTAGAGGCTGACACATAGCATGTGTTAAAAGCATATGTGTGTTTGTATTGTCTGTTGTCAAAGCTGGGGAAGTGACTGCTGAAGTCCCTTCTTTTTTCCCCAAAGACATAAAGGGGTGTTTGGAAAGTTTGGTTCGTTTATTGGTGATCTTGGTCTATATATAAAATACATATTTTTTAGAAGAAAAAATATTCTGTAAGCATTTCATATATTGCTAAAAGGAAGTATTCTTTTCATAATGAAAAATTACTATATATCCACCAAATTAGAGTCAGAAAAATAATCATTGTTTTCTACTTACAGAAAAATCAGACACTATGTGTCCATTATCAGAGTGTGCAATGGTGACAATAGGGTAAGTAAAGAGAGACCAGGACCTGATCGTCCCAAGCAAGCACTCTACATGACCAAAACTAATGGCTTGTAAAATTCATTTTTAGGTTGAGACCACAACTGAGTGTGTTCAGACTGATAGTCAAACAGGTATGAGGCCCTCTTCATTCTCAAGGTTGAGTGATTGAGGGGAAACTCACAGATCCGTTCTATGATTGTCCTGCTTTGTAGAGTAGGGGGACCCTGTTCTCTTAGCCCAACCCCACCCAGCATGGTTTGAGGACTTGGGTGCTGCGGGTTTCTTAACCAGTGCCTGGGATAGGGGCTAGCCTGTATGGAGAGAACTGATCGGTCTAATGCATGATGTGTGTGCAGACATGTTGGATGAAGTAGGATTTTATAACCTGAACTGAGCTTTAAGGGGCAGAGTAGATTACCAAAGTACATTAGCCGGACATCTTCAGCTGGGCTAACGGTGGTCACTACCATCCTAAAGGTAGCATCAGATTTGCTTCATCTCGTGTCTTCTAATCATGCCTCAGACACCGTTTGTCCTACTACATGGCTTTTTTCTGGCTCAGAGGGTTTGTTTCCTTCAAACATAAATCATGGCTTTGGCAAGCTACTTGTTGCTCTTGCCTACACAGATAAGGGGATGGTCTGTGAGGACTCTCGAGGGAACGGTCAGTGTAGACTGGAACAAAGCCTAAGTCAGGATAAGGAGTTTGAATTAGTCATGGTCCTTAAAGGCCAGGGAGGACGTCAGGCTTTTTGTCCATAGGCAATGGCAGTCTCTGAGGGTTTTGGAGCAGGGGGTAACCTGAGTTCTAAGAAGTTCTTACATGTGTGTGCAGCTGTTCACATGGAAGGATGTGTTGTTCTCATAGAGACTGAGAGGAGAGGAAAGATTGGCCAGAAAAATGAGATGACGATAAGGAAGAGAAGGGAGCAGATGTGGTGAACAGGGCTAGAGAGAAGAGCAGACAACAGGGCCGGTCTGAGCCCAGAGAGCCAGGGGTGGCCATGGGCCTCTTCACCTGTGTGGTCTTGTTACTGGTGATTTACACTGAACATCTGCTGGTCACTGGTTCCTAGATTCTTCAAAGAGGTAAAGACTGAAGATGCAGATGTTTCTGACCAGAAAAGCATCAGCAAGTGCTGAAGATGTGGACTGCTGAGGTGGAGCCCAGGTGTAAAGGGAAGGTTACTGTGGGAGAGAATGAGAGTGTGAGGCACATCCCTGCGAGTGGGTGCCTGACAGAAGAGGAGGGGGTAAGCAAGAAGGGCTGGAGGCACAGGGCAAAGCAATACTGAGAGCCGTCCGTGTTCAGGCTCAGAGAAAAGTGAGGCAGAAGCCAAGCCGTAGGGGATTGTGGAGCCAAAATAGAAGTGTCGGACAGGGCCTGCCATACAGTTCTGTGCTGCAAGCTCACAGAACACATCACTTGGTTTTGTTGTTAGTGGTATTTTGTTGGTTTTAGTTCTTCAGAGTAGTCCGAAGTGGACATGACTGTTATCAACATTCCTATATTACAGACAAAAACAAAAACAAAAAACCAAAAAAAAAAAAAAAAAAAACCAAACCAAAACAAGTGTCAAGAGAGTTAAATGTCAGCTGAGAGCTAGGCACAGGAAATGACAGAGCTGGACTTGGGAGGCCATCAGTGGATGGCCAGGGCAAGTACAGGCATGGTTGGAATCTCTCGTCTCACACGCTACAGCATTTGTACCCGTGCTCAATGATTGCTCCCTAAGGAGCTGCTGCCATCACCTGATGAACCACTGCCATCCATCTTCATTCCTGGGCAGCAGAACAGCCGTATCCCTGAAGGTGTGGGGCTGTTTTGCCACAACGGGGCAGGTGGGGCTATTAGGCCCACACCAGAAGTCCTCAAGCAGAAATGGGGCTTATTGGCAGGAAACAGCGCAGATGGAGAAGAGAGTTCAAGAACCAGTTTGGGAAGGAGTCAGGAACCAAAGGATACTGGGAAGCTGTCTCCCTCTGAGCTGGGCATGTTACAGGAACACCATGGTTGGGCACCACTGGCTCTGGCAAGATCCAGCCTCAGTACCTTGCTTCTAGTTTCACTTGCTCCAGAGAAGACTCTAACAGGTGCTCATTTGGGTAGGCCTGGGCTACCTGTTCGTCACGTGTGGAGCCAGGCAGTCCTTGGATTCCTCTCTTCTGTAAAGGAGGTCCTGGAGCCCCCAGCCAGGGGAAAGGACACTGAGGGCCTGGGTGTCTAGGGAGTAATAAAATCCACACACATGTTACATTTTTCTTAGTCTCTGTAATTTCCAGACAGTGCTATATCTCACTAAAATGGTTGCAGTGACAGAGTATAAACTGATTGTTCTGGCTTGCTGTTACGTGATAAGCTCTGGTACCATTATCTAATATTGGAGGTGGCCAGGGAGCTTGGGACCGGCAGACTGGAGGCTAGCAGGTTGGCACTTCTCACAGGCCTCTTTTGCCATGTGCTGAGATCCCAGCAAGGGAGCCTGTGGGTGTATGTTGAGTCAGATACCTGGCTTCAGCTTTCTCATATTCAAACTGGAGTTCCTGCTTCTAGGCCAAAGGGTTCCTGCCATTCAGGTGCTGCCTAGAGATAGTGACTTCATTGCCCAACACTGCTTCTCCAGAATTCCCTGGGTTGTCCTAGCAGGCTACAACAATGTTAATGTCTCTGAAAAGACCGGCAGAATTTAAGGATCCCATTTGATAGAACAGAAAACCAAGAACAGAGTTGCAAATGGCGTTAAGTCCACACCCTGGCGTGGGGACCTATTTGGGAGTTATTTCCATACATAGGCAGGATACCACATCAGAGCCGTGTGTTACCTGTTGAGCATCCACCACTGCTTGAGCATGGTGCTTCTTCAGAGCTTGTGTCTTTCAGGAATGACCCTCATGCTTACTCCTTGGTCCCCTGGGTGTGCGTGCTCTAAGGGCTACATCTGGGAGCTGGGCCAGGTCAAGGCTTGTACAGCCCACCTCCAGCCTGCTGGGTGAAAATTGCTCAATAGTCCCATACAAAGAGCTACAGAGACACAGTGGGAACACCGTGGGGACACAGTGGGGCAGCATTCCTGACTGGGCTGTTTGGAGCAGAGGATCTGGATTTACATAGAGATAAATAACTTGAAAGTGTTTTGGAGGACATTGGATCTCCTTCCCTGTCTCCTTTTTCTTTTGTCACAGCCCCAATCCTGATCTCACGCTGCTTTCTGCCATGTTCCGCTCCAGCTCCCCTTCACGGCAGAGTCATTTCTATAACTGTGCTCCCTGCCTTGTTTCCCACTAGACCCCCTTTGAGGACATAACTCTGTCCATTATCATATCCCTAATACTGTAAGGGAATATCTGAAATAACTAACTTAAAAAGAGAAAAAGGCTCATTTATTTTGGCTCACCATTTTGGAGGGTTTGGTCTATCATCATTTACCCTTCCTTGTTAGCTTTAGGCTCCCAGTGAGGCAGCACATTGTGGGAGCATGTGGTAAAGGGAAACCACTGCTTCTTGGCCAGTGGGCAAAATAGAGGAAAAGGAAGGGGCCTGAGAAGATGACCTAGCTCTCTTAAAGGCACTCTGTGTACCTTGACCCTGTGCCTCATTGCCTGGCTTTCAGAGTGAATCCTCCTCAAGAAAGACATAGGGAACAAATGAAATGTGAGGTTCTTAGGCCCCAAAGCACCATCCTGGTTGGGAGGGCAGTCTTTTAACACATGGTACTTTGAGGGATAGTCAAGATCTGAGCTACAGCTCCAGTCCTAGCTGTTGCTACAGGGTAAGTGCTTGGTAAATATTTGCTGAGAAGGGAACAGAAACAATCCACAGCCCAGAAAGGAGAGACACTTATCACTGTATATGGCTGAGAGGAGGTGCCACTTGAAGGAATGAGCATCTGGGTAAGTACAGTGTGACTTCACAGATGTCAGGGCTGCTCCTGAGACGAGAGTAGAACAGTTGGGCTGAGCTCAAGACCAGAGAGAATGCAAGGCAGACTGTACCTGCCTCTGAAGGCCAGGGAGTTAATACTCTGGCAGATGAGTATCTGCTGTGTGCTCGGTATGTTCTTGGCCATCCAGGGAAGACTGTTCTGCCCCCAGATTGTTCACAATTGGCAAGACAGACAATAAAGGCACTTGTTACCATACCCTGATGGGATGGGGAGACACTCAGGGAAGGTTTCCCAAGGTTTACAGTACCTAAACTGCATCTCCTAGAGGGGCAGAGTTAACAAGGGGAACGGGGCCACATGCGAAATGTGCATTCTAAACAGCGTTACCAAGGTGTAGATGTTTAGGGGATGGATAGACACAAGTAAAGACTTGATAGGGATCCAGAGAGTGAGTCAGGGCTAGCTCTGTAGGGTTCTGAGTGCCACCCTGGGGGAGTTTGAAGCTGATCCTGAGGAAGATTAGGAAAGAGCTGGTGACATGGTTTATTTAGTTCTGCTGGTTGCGGTAGAGCATTGATCAGGTGGGTAGATCCTGTCTAGTGCTTGGGTATAAAGAGCAGAGTTATCAAAAGATAAGTCCATTTCGGATAATGAGTTAACTTGCAGTAGCTGCACCTGGGAGAGGAGTGGGTAAAACCGCACGTGCAAGTTAGATAAAGCAGGAAGCAGGGGGAAGGGGCTTGCTTGCTTGCTTGTTTGTTTTGTTTTAATTTATTTATTTTTTACTCACTTTATACTCCGCTCACTTCAGCCCTCCCCTTCTCCTCCGAGCGGGTAGGGGTCCCCTGTGTATCCCCCAACCTTGGCACTTAGTCTCTGAAGGAGGTTGTACTTACCTAAAAGAGAACGGAATGAGGCTAGTAGGTTTGGAATCCAGCCTTTGGGAATGCTGGGGGCCGAGGAAGAGGACAGTGTGCAAAAGTGGAAGAAGGAATAGTAAGGGTGACAGAAAGCCAGGAGAGCGTGGCTTCTGCCGATGGAAGAAGCCAGAAAGGGAGCTCGTTGGGTCCAGTAAGATGCCAGCAACAAGGAGGTACTCATCAGTAGCCTTTGCAAGTCCATACACATGCACATAGAGGAGAGGCTCTGCCTTATGTTGGGCCGAGAAGCTAAGAACAGAACTGTGAACATAACTATGTGGTAGCATGCTTGCCTAGCATGCTCAAGGCTGTGAGTTCCATTCCCAGCACCACAAAACAGACAGGGGACAAACCTTTTCCATGGTGTGGAGGGAGGAGCACTCGGGGCCTGCACTGGGATCATGCCTTAGGCAGAGGAAAAAGGATGGGATAAGGTTGCCAAGCAAGGCAGAGAGCTCCACCACATCTGGGAAGAGCAGACTCCGCCCTGCCACTCCCTGCACTCACCCACTGGTTGCTCCCTGTTTCCTTTTCTGTGAGAGGGGACATAAGTTGTTGTTCACTAAGCTCTCAGCCCCACACAAAGCACCCACAGGTACACAGAGGGGCAGACAGGAAGTGACCATTCGGGGCAAGGGCTAGAGCGAAGTTCATAGAACTCCTTTTTATAGCCTAGAATAGCAGTGAAAATGGAGTCAGGGAGAAAGGCAAATTATCCTAACTGTACCCCCACACTGTGCTCCACATGTGATCCTGGGAAAGAGAAGAACATTCTCCCAGGATGTTGCTGAGAAAATAAAGGTTTTGTTCTCTTTTGGCACAAGGGTGAATGAGGGGGAGATTCCTCTGTTTTATTTAACAACAATAGGAGAACCTCTACTGAGGTCATCTGCTCTAGTTTTTTCCTCATGTATTTGGACTCTGTAAAATTTGGACTTAGAGAAAATGGAGACCCTCACAACCAAGGTGTGTGTGGTCCGTTTCTGAGCATAGTGCTGGCCTCCGTGGTGGTGTAAATGCTGTTCATGTTCTAGCACCTGTGGGCGTTTAACATTTAGTTTGATGTCTTTTGCTAATATGTCACTAACATCTCTGTAAAGATGTAGCTTAATTGTTTCCTCAGATAACCAGGCAGGCAAACATAAAGACAGGAGGAAACATTCGATGGACATCAAATCGATTTCCTCCAGAGCAAGCGATGGTGAGTGGTGGGCTGGGGGGGGTGTGTAGACCCCAGCACAGGATGCCCAGCCCTGCAGCCTCACTTGGTGGTCTCCATGCACTGCACATTCACAAGGAGAGAAGGCCCCTGTAAGAACACTCCACATAGGTAGACGCCACTGTGAGCCTTTGGAATGAGTCACTAATAAGGAAACTCAGAAAAGCAGGCACTATATGATTTTCAAACTCTTAGCAGTAGATTTGTCCATTGATCTGATGTCCTGATAGAAGTCCCATATTTGGTAATTTTGAAGGATAGATTCCGTTTAGTTCTCAGTTTACTGTGGAAACTTACCCTTTGGAAGTGGTAAGCTTAAATTGTAGATTGTAAAACTCTTACTAAGAAAAAATTATTAGCCTGGAGGTGGTGGTGCACGCCTTTAATCCCAGTATCTGAGAGGTAGAGGCAGGCAGAGATCTTAAGTTTGAGGCCAGCCTGGTCTACATTATAGTTCTAGGCTAGCCAGGACTAAATAGTGAGACCCTTGGGGGGGGGGAGGGAGGAAGAAAGAAGGGAAAGATAATATTATTTATATAGTCCAGGATGACCCTTGAACTCCTGATCCTTCTACCTCCGCTCCACCAGGTGCTGGAATTACAGGTACATGCCACTTTGCTCAGCTGAAATATATTTTTTAAGACTATGTAGTTGAATGCTAACAACCTGGTTTTGGGCTTTGGTTTTTGTTTTTTTTTTTCCGAGACAGGGTTTCTCTGTGTAGCCCTGGCTGTCCTGGAACTCACTCTGTAGACCAGGCTGGCCTCGAACTCAGAAATCTGCCTGCCTCTGCCTCCTGATTGCTGGGATTAAAGGCATGTGCCACCACTGCCTGGCTGGACTTTGTTTTGTTTTGTTTTTTACATGCAGTCACTATGCCCCTCCCCCACCATGCCCCTCCCGCCATGCCCCGCCCCCACCATGCTCCTCTCCCACCTTCATGTCCTTTTTTTGTTTGTTTTTTTAATGAACCCTCTGAGTCCATTCAGTGCTGCCTGCATCTCCGTGGCCATAGGGCGATCAGTGAAGCACAGGTAACCTGCCAGGGCCTCATTCCATTCTCCCTTCCCGCCAGCTGCCAGTAGCTCCTCAGCTAGGGCTTGGCCTTGTGTCCCGTCATCCGCCCCCCCCCCCCCCCCCCGAGAACTTTTGATGGTATTTTTAATGGTGGTTTTACTTCCACTTCTAATTACATGACATTAGTATATAGAGATGCAATGGGTGTTAGAATATTGGCTTTTACTCAGTAACTTGGTGGACTTATTTACTGGATCTAAGAACAGAATAGTGAGTGCATTTGCAGATTCTTCAGAGTCCTCTGTATACATAGAAATTTTTGTATTTATTTATTTTTGTATTTATTTATCTCTTTATTGTATTTATGTATTTGATTTTTTTCAAATTATTTTTAAAATAAAATTTTCCTTTAGTTGACAAATTTTAGAATTGTGTATATTTATCAGACAATGCTATTTTAGACTACAAATGTTTTATTTTACACCCTTAAAAATCTCCCTTAGAAATTTTCAAGCGTTCACTGCCTGCGCCTACCACTCTCTGTTTTGATCCTGATAAGCACTTCTGTTATAGTCCTAAATAAGAGAAAATCCTTTTTCTGACAGTGATCACATAGTGGGGGTTTTGTTTAGTGACTTTATTGTATAAAATATAATGTTAGTAGCCATATGCTAGGTACTAAATTAGACATAAGCTTTATTGGGCCTCTAAACTGAGAACATTTGAGGCTTCCTGGCCTGGTTAGCCTTGGCCGGTATCTCTCTTGGGCCTGTTTCTTTGATGGCAAGTTGAGGAGGAGGCACCATAGTTTTGGACTGTCTCTAATCCTTTCCGGCCTTTTGGAACCTTAATGTGGGGTGTTCATAGACGCACAGGACTCTGGGATCATTCTTTTCTGCCTGTATATTGTCCAGACTTCCTTCATCCCAGAGGAGCCATGCCTGGACATGACCAAAAGAACCTGGCTGTGATGTTGTTGCCTGACTAGCCTAGATTAAGCACCAGAAGAAAGCACTAGAAAGAACCTTGGAAATTTGAACCAGAAATTAATTGATAAGGCTTAATCCAGTGCCCTCCCTCCCCCCCCAATATGGTATGAAGCTGTCTTCCAGAACATCTCGACTCCTGGGGAACAGCAACTGAAGCCTTACTGTTGTAGACACAAAAAAAGGTTGCTTGGCCTTGACTTGCCAAACTGTTCCCTCTGTCTTCTTGGCCTGTGACATCAGATGTTCAGTCCATAGGATCATGTGTGTACCTAGCACCTAGAAATGAAGGAAGCAGAGCCCAGGTTTGTCATGGAAGGGCAGGAGGGGAAGCTAGGACAGTGCGCAGTTACTCCTATGCCTCTGTATACAGCTGAGCGCACTGACGCCCGGGAAGAGAGGGTATGAAGCCCTCGGTGTCTAGACACGTGCCCATGGTTGGGCACACTCTGATTTCACACTCCTTTTTCCACAGTTTCCAATCAGAGAAGACATTCCTCTTTGGCTCGGATACATTCTATGATGATTGAGGCACCCATCACCAAGGTCAGTCTTCATTAAGTATGCAGGCCCCTGGTACCCCCAGAAAATTGTTTTTCTGACAGAAAAGCAATAATAAGAGTGTTCTTTCAGTTGTATAATATTGTCTCCTCCAAAGAAAGGACAGGTGACAGAGAAAGAGAAAGATGGGTACCCAAGATTAACATGGCACAATCACAGACTATTGTCAGCCTGACTCTTGATTGCTCTCTGTTTTTAAAGTTACAAAACTCAGTCTTCTATTTCCATGATATAGGTAATCAATATTATCAGTGCTGCCCAGGAAAACAGTCCTATGCCTGTGACAGAAGCCTTGAACCATGTGCTGGATATTCTGAGAACCACTGAGCTATATTCACCACAGTTTAATGCTGAGGATGATCCTCATGCCACCGACCTTGTTGGGGGCTTAATGTCTGTAAGTTTATTTGCCCAGGCTACTGCAGCCTGTCTGTTCCTGTTTGTTTTCTCAGAGATTGTCTGAATGGGACTTTAAAAAGAGCAAGCAGAGCACTTCTCCATGGTTTGTATTCAGCTATGCTTGGACAAAGGGGCTGCCTGCTGCTTACCTCCCAGGGAATCCCCAGCTTGGAGCAGCAGAAAGGAACAATGTTCTAGACAGTCCATTGATTCCCCCTCTCCAGTGTCATTTAGGGTTTTATAAGTCATTTATTTAAATAAGACATTTCAATTGTATTAAAGTGTTGTATTGTTTGTTGTTGTTTTCTGTTTGTTCGTTTGTTTGTTTGAGGCAAGGTTTCACTATGTAGCCTTTGCTGGCCTGCAATTTGCTAGGTAGACCAGGCTGGCCTAAACTCATGGAGATCCACCTGTCTCTGACCCATGAGTGCTAAGATAAAGTGTGTGCACTATCACACCTGGCTGTCTGGGAGAAAGAAAAATCATTAAGGGTATCACACAGTGGTAGGGTGCAAATCCGTGAGTTCTACTCCAGCGCAAAAAGGTGCCAACAAAGCCAATGAACACCACACACCATTGCCAGAGTGCTACATGACGAACCGCAGAGAGGGAGACCATCTCCTGCCTTCTGTGTTTAAAGGGCCAGGGGCGAGGCATAGCTTCACCCCCAGAGCTCCCTGCTAGCCTTTGGATAACTGTTTAGGGAAGAAGGCATTAAGGAGATGTCACTACATGGGGACCCTTGAGGAGCCCAGACACCACCTCAGCCAGTGCAGAGTTGTACTCTCACAAAAGAAGACAAATCATACCATTGTTCTGCCAGCCATCTTAGTTAGAAATAAGATTTGCTCCCTTCCAGTTCGCACTGTCTGAAGTCACGTGGGCAGTGAGTTCTAGCAGGTAGGGTGATCCCCAGTGCTAACCTCTAACTCTGGTTAGGGGAGCATGGGGAAGGCGGAGTGGAGTGTCCTGGAGCTTGGTGGGGAAGAGAGAGGGTACCACTAGAGCCTACAGGGTACTGAGGGATTAGTCTGGTCCTCAGGGAACAAGGGAAGAGTCCACTTACAAGGTGAGAGACGGGTCTTCCCGAGACAGCTGAGTTTGGAGAAGAAAATGGGGGTGAACTGAGGGCAGAGAGTGGTTGTCTCTCGGGCAGTAGTTGGTCCTAGAATGAGGCAGACATGTGGTCAACTCACTGGTCATTCTGCCTGAGCCTGGGTTCCAGCAGTAGAGCCCAACACCCAGGAAGTGACTAAATTTGGAGTTGGCCACGGTGGTCAGCCTGCTGGACTGGGCAGCCTTGCACTAGGCTGTCCTGGACTACGCTCTGGGGTTGACCATCTGGGTTATGCAATTGGGAAGGAAGACCATGTGACCACGCTTTTACTTGTCTCCTTGATTTTCACCAGGATGGCTTACGAAGGTTTTCAGGAAATGAGTATGTTCTTGCAACAAAAAGTAAGTTCTCTGTTTTAATCTCTTAACACTGTTAATCACTGTAACAATGTGGTCCAGATTAAATGATGTTCTCAGCAGCAAGCTCTGGGTAGGCTATGAAGCCCCAGAAACAAAGCAGCCATTTCTGAGATAGCACAGCCTACCCCCAACACCAAATGCTAGGAACCTGTTAATGTGGCTTCCCCATTCTATCACTTTTCAGACCTTCAGCCTTCTTCAAGCCATATGGCCATCCCCACCTCCCTTCATGATATCCCACCACGGATTGCCCTGGCCATAGAAAATGAAGAACAATGGGACTTTGACATTTTTGAGCTGGAAGCGGCAACCCAAAATAGGTACATGGAACTTGTTTCCTAGGGCCTGGACAGGGGACCACCCGAGCAGCACGGGTGTGTGCAGAGCCATCCCTTGGGTGGGAACAGAGGCTGAGGAAGGAGGAGTGGGACTTCACGTTGAGTCAGTAGGCCCCAGGCAGACTTTGCCTAGCTATGATGGCTTCCTTAAATAGCAAGTCTTCCTGTGACATAAGTTCCTAATTTCCACAGTATGTGGTACTATATAAGGAAGTAACAAAGAGCCTCCTGCCCCAAAACCTAGAACCAATATGGTTAGTTACACATTTGATAAAACTAGCTTCATATCTTGGTTGCAATGTTGGTGACCCACACAGAGACTCCACCCTAGTTTTGTTCATCGGCTTATGGTTGCAGACTGGAAGTTTGGGTTTTGCATAAAAGCTGTTAACCCCAGGGTCTTGGCACATAGGACTGGGCATCCACAGCCAGGGTCAGCCAGTAGTGCGTCCAGTTTTGGTAGAGGTGGCTCTGCTAAGCTGTGGGAAGATTCACCAGGTCTCATCCCACTGGGTGAGCTGTCTATACTGAGACTCCCACTTCACACAGCCAAGCAGTGGCCGGGCATCCTCCATAACAGGTGAGCCCCTGAGCACCTGGTTTACATTCCAGAACCATCACATCTTTGAAGGTGTGTAAGGCAGGCCAGGCTGAGCATTGTGATGACCTCTGGGACGGCTTCATGGGGCCAATTTCTTAACCATCTAAGCCAAGCCAGGAAATCTAAGTGTCGTCTAAGGAAGGTCTTGCCTTTGGGCAGCTGGTCACTTTCTCAGGGCAAACTCCTTTAGACCTCAACACCCACCTCCAAATTGTTGAGGTGATCAGTCACCTGATGTGTGTCTGTGTCCGGTTTATAGTCATGTTGGTGGTGTTTCCTCTAGGTAGGACGTGAGGATAGGACTAAGCTAGCATGCTTGATCCAGGAAAGGTGTGGTTCCACTCATGCAAGCAGAGTGGGAACTTCCCCCGCAGAGCAATATGCCTAGAGAAGGCTAAGGCAGAAAGAAACTGTGTTGTGGCCTCCAGCCCCGTGAAATGCAGCGCAGCCAGGTACAGGTGCCACCAGCAGTGCAGATGAGTTGCCCTGATGCTCTGCAGTGTGGCTTGTACTTGTTTTGCCCGAGTCTCTTCGGAACTCAGGTGACTTGGTTTTTGCTCTGTTTTATGTTGTGCATATTTTTCTTTGTAGGCCTCTGATTTATCTAGGTCTCAAAACATTTGCTCGTTTTGGAATGTGTGAGTTCTTACAGTGCTCTGAGGCATCGCTGAGATCATGGTTCCAAATTATTGAGGCCAATTACCATTCATCTAACCCCTACCACAATTCTACACACGCTGCAGATGTGCTGCACGCCACTGCGTATTTCCTTTCCAGAAACAAAATAAAGGTAAGCTAATGTTTGTGTTCCTCATTTAACAGCAATAGTAGGCAGACTCGGGGGCCTCTGCCTCAGCTGCCCTCACTGCATGGCAACATAACCACCCGTGCAGCGTGGCACACAAGGAAACCAGCTGAGGGATTAGCCTGCAGTCTCCGCCATTCTGTGAGTCCTTAGGGAGAAAGCCAATGAAGACAGAACAGGGCTGTCCCTTTGGAGGAGAGGGGTTCCAGTGGGAACCTCTTTTAGGACCCTCACCTGTGCTGTGAGCCCTGACCATTCCTGCCCCGCTCCTCAGACCCTCCCCTGGCTAACCAACTGACACAGACAACACAGACGGAGCTTCTCGGTTTCCTACTCCTCCCTCCTGGTCCCTCTGCAGCATTTGCACAGTGCTGCCACTGTGTTCTCTCCAGAGCAGCACATCTGACCACGACTGCCATGAGCAGCTTCCTTCCCCCACAGGCACTCAAACTTCAAACACTATGGCTGCTGAAGCCACACACTGCCATGATGAACTCCCCTTTCTTCTTCCCTCCCTGTGCCTAGGACTTGCAGGCAAACCATGCAGGTCACACCAGACCACTTCAGAATGGCTACGGCCACACAGGACCAGGCGCATCCACCGTGATCCCACATAATCTTATTACCATGGAACTTGTGTGTCGAGAACAAAATGGAGGATGCCCTGGCGCAGGGTGGGACCCTCAATGTTCATTTCTCCCCGTGAGGGTCGGATTTAGCTCTGAGTCCTTTGGGTCCTTCTGTGACACCACCAATGTCTTGATGTTTTTAATATAGAGTTGGGCATTTGTACCAGTTAGTTTTTGTCAACTTGACATGGGTTAGGGTCGTGTGGGAAGAAGGAACATCAATAGAGAGGTTGCCTCCTTCAGATTGTCCAGTTAGCATGAGTGGGGGCATTTTCTTGATTAATGATTGACACGAGAGAGCCCAGCCCACTGTGGGTGGAGCCACTGCTTCGCAAGTAGTCCTGAGGTGTGTAAAAAAGCAGGCTGAGCAAGCCAATAATCAGTGTTCCTCTGTGGTTTCTGCTTCAAGTTCCAGCCCTGGCTTCTCTCAATGATGTGTCTGTAAGGTAAAATACACTCCCTTGCTCCCCAAGGTGGTTTTGGTCAGTGTTTTATCACAGCAACGGAGAAAAAACTAGGGCAGCATCGAGCCCAGTTCCTCTATATTTTAAAGATCAATACCAAGACCAAAGGTGGGGTAAGAATGGAGAGAGAAGACTTTCTTCGAGCAGAGACAAGTGGCCAGGGAGGGTGTGTGTGTGTGTTGGGGGTGGGTGTCTGGGTTAAAGGAACAGTTTTGCTGTAAGTTGTTGCTTTTGAACAAATACATTCATTCTAAGCTGGCCTAAAACAGTAGGTATTTTTGAGATAGGATCTCGATCTTGTGTAGCCGAGGCTGGCCTTGAATTCGCTGTGTTGTGGAGCCAGTCTCAGATCCTCCTGCTTCAAGCTCCCAAAGAAATGAAGCAAAAATGACAGATGGTTTTTAAAAAAAAAAAAATTTTTTTTTTGAGACACAGTCTCGTTATATGGATCAGGTTGGCCTCACACTCAGAGATCCAGCTGCCTGTGTCCCAAGTGCTGGGGTTAAAGGTGTGTGCCACCATGCCTGGCCCCAGCTTTTTTCTTTTTTCTTCTTTTTTGAGTATAATTACAACATTTCTACCTTCCCTCACCTCCCTCCAAGTCTTCCCTTATTACCCTGTTCTCCTTCAAGTCCAAGGTTTCATTTTCTACCAGTTGTTATTTGCATGTGCATATGTATTACACACGTGTATTTGCATATGCATATATACTCCTAAATATTACCTGTCAGGCCCATATAGCGCTACTTGTGTGGATGTTTTCAGGGCTGACCGTGGTAGGAGTGCTCTCCCCTCAGTCAGATCTCCCACCTCTCACTCCCAGCCGTCCTTTGTTACCTATGACTTTTATGTAGGGTTGAGGCCTCCTGGGCTTTTGTCCATCCAATTTGGCACATTCATGGGGTCCTCCCTGATGAGCTCACATTTGAGTAGCCATGTGCTTGGATAAATTTTGAAATAAAATGAAAAGTCTGTCAAACCTATAGAATGATTTGGCCTGGGAGATAGCTTAACCAGTAAAGCAACTACAAACAAAAGCTGGGCTTGGTGGCATGGTCCATGCTTGTAATCCCAGCACTGCTAAGGCCAACACGGGAAGGAAATATGTCCCAGAAGAATGACAAACATCTGAGGTTGGCCTCTAGCCTTCACATGCATGTGCATGAACACTCATGTGTTTATACTCATCACATACATGTACACATGCATGTAACTCCCCCCCACACACACACACGAAAGCTGAGCATGGTATATGCCTGTGATCCCAGCACTTGAAAAGAACTCCAGAAGTTCAAGGCTAGCATAGGCTACATTGTAAGGACGTGGTGAACCAGTGATAATCCACAATGGCTTTTGGATTTAAGACAACACACTACCAAAACTAGAAATAAGAACAGTAACACATACATTTGAAAAAGTAAATGATAGAAAAAGTACCTCACACATCTTATATTAACTCAAAATATAAAAGCTGATAGTTTATTTTCAAATGTATATAAATTTATAAGAATAGAAGAAAACTAGCTTGTCTACCAATGTATACCTGTAACCATAACTTCAGAAAGGTAAGGTTGGATCAAGATTTCAAGGCTAGCCTTAGCTACATGGAGAGACCCTATGTCTAAATTAATAAGGAGAGGAAGGGGTCAAACCTTATGTCGGCTAAACAAGATAGCACCAAAAAGGACAAGAGTAAACTAACTCTCAGATAATGTAAGTAGTGTTCGTTTTTGGTTATTTCTTATTTTGATTGGCTCTGGCTTGTTTGTGGTGGGTCTGGAGAACGAGCAGCAGCAGACCACCTGTGTGTTGTGTGTGACTGAAGATCAGGCAGTTGTTCTGTCAGCCACGCACAGAACCACAAGAAGAGGGAAGACAGGATCTGCTCAGACAATGTGATTCCCCCAGGAATCGGAGAAATTGTCGAAGTAAAAAGGCAGGGAAGCCTCTGGTGAAGGCTTGTTTCTGTGTCGCAGAAACTGGTTTTCAGTGGAGTTCTTGTTTTCAGGAAACTTTAGATCGCAATGACGAGGTCGCTGCCCTCATCGCTGCCACCATCCACGATGTGGATCACCCTGGGAGAACCAACTCCTTCCTCTGCAACGCAGGAAACGAGCTGGCCGTGCTGTACAATGACACCGCTGTGCTGGAGAGCCACCATGCAGCGCTGGCCTTCCAGCTGACATTCGGAAATGACAAATGCAATATCTTTAAAAACATGGAGAGGTGAGGACAGAGACTGTTCACTCTACAGTTCACCAGAGAAGGCTGTGGGCAGGTGTGCATGGAGCTCGGTCGCCGCCCACACCCAAACACCTCCATTACCCACACCATCCCCACACCCCGATGCGGACCCACCCTGCACCCCGTCCTGGAGATGAACAGAAGGCCTGGAGCATGCTGAGTGCACATGCTTTACTACTGAGCTCCACCCGAAGCCCTTTTAAAATTCTGTTTTAAGGCAGGATATTGCCCAGTTTGGACCTACATGCCTCCCTGGCTCGCTGCGCATGGCCTTCTGTACACAGCACACACTTGTCATTGTCTGTTTTCAGTGTGGCCCCCCCGAGACACAAGTTCTTCAGCACATGTCACAGACATGTGCTGCACAGCCATGTGAGCACATGGCTCAGAGGTGTAGCCCTCACCTAGCACGTACAAGGCTTTGGGTTCTGCCCCAAAACTAATGTTGAATGTCTAGTCAGAGGTCTTGAGCTGGTGTCAGTGAGCGGGGCTGGCCTAAGCTTGAAGTCCTGCTTGAAGCTCCACAAGTGCTGGAATTACCATCACCTCCCTTCCCAGCCCAGATTAGATTCCTAAATACTACAAAGTCTCAGGCGGCACGTGCCTTTGTTACTCAGTCTACCCCTTGTATTTAGCCCATTGCCTGATATACAGCAGAGTGTCACTGAAAAGAGAAAAGGGCATAGTGAGAAATACTTTAATTTGGATTTCAAAGGAAATTTTCCTATAGGATTTTTAATGAGAGTACCTTGATTTCACAGAACTCCTTTGTACCTTGTCTTAGAATTTCAGAGGTGGGCTTAATAAGTTTTACTCATATTTGCCTGTAAAAATGTAATTTACATATGGAAAATGCATAAGACCTGTCTCTGCTAGGGCTTCTGTTACCTGAGCAAGTTTTAAAAATCATGACCAAAAACAACTTGGAGAGGAAAGGGTTTATTTTACCTTACACATGCAGGTAACAGTCCATCACTGAGGGAACCTGAAGCAGAGGGCCATGACGGAACACTGATCAGGTCTTGCTCAGGCATTCTTATAGCACCCAGGACCAGTTGCTCAGAGGTGGCACTGGCCATAGTGAGCTGGGCACCCCCCCCCCCAAATAAAATGCCAATCAAGAAAATGCCCAATAGGCTTGCCCACAGGCCAGTCTGGTGGGGACATTTTCTCAGTTTAAGTTTCCTCTTAGAAAATGCCTCTGGCTTGTATCCAGCTGACACAGAACTAGCCAGCACAAGACCCACTCACTTTGGATGTGTCTAGGGAAAGGAAGACCACAGAGAAGAGGGGGCTTGAGAGTCCATGTCACACTCTTTTGTACTTTTTAATTTTAAATTATATGGATCATCTTCTCAAAAAGTAAAGACTTGAGAATATCAAAATAAAAACAAGGGTTAATGGGGAGGCTAGAGAAGGCCTGTCCTCACGGTCCTCTGGGTCCCGAAGGACCTCCATGCAGGACACATTGTTAGTGAATATGGAGATCATGGGTATAAAGAGAATAGTCCTGTTTGGTGCAGTCACATGCCTGTAATCCCAGCCCCTGGAAGGTCATGAGTTTGAAATCATCTTGGACTACACGGTGTGTCTTTAGTGAGAGAGGGAGAAAGACAGGGAAAGGTCTTTGTTCATCCCCATTACAACCTGAGAACTGTGTGAACTGTACTGGAGTTATCACTGTGATACGAAGCCACAATGTCCGCCTGTTAGCTGACTGTTAACTTCCATCTGGTGAGGTAGGAAGTGTAGCTTCCAGTGGTACAGCAGCATAGTACAGCAGACATGCACCCTGAGAAATAGGCTGTGTGTGGGAGAGCCTCCTGGCCTGAATCAGTAACCTGCAGCAGCCTCTCTGTCATCTGAAACAGGAATGACTACCGGACACTACGCCAGAGTATTATTGACATGGTCCTAGCCACGGAAATGACAAAGCACTTTGAACATGTCAACAAATTTATTAACAGCATCAACAAGCCTCTGACAGCACAAGAAAATGAGGTGAGGGGAGCTGATTCTGAGGCCGTGCATCTGGGTTTCACTCTCACCAGTGCTGTGAAGATCTCAGATAGCTGGGCCCTTGGTGGGCATGCTGAACTGGGTTTTCCATTTTTTTCCTTTCTTTCATTTGATTTATGTGTTTGTTTGTTTGCTTATCTGTCTAATTTATCAATCATATATCTAATGTATCATTTATCTAATCTATCATCTACCTACCTACCTATCTTGAGGCAGGCCATCACTCTGTAACCCAGGCTGGCTAAGAACTCAATGATCTCTTACCTCAGATCTCAGGTGCTGGATTAGAGGAACGAGCATTGGGCCTGGTTCAATTTGTTTTTCATTGGTTTTATAAAAAAAAAAAAAATCACTAGCATGCAAAAACCTGGCAGGAAGAAAAATAAAAGATACAAACAGACATGTAAACAACAGTTTTCACATTGGCCATTCTTTTTTTTTTTTTGGTTTTCGAGACAGGGTTTCTCTGTGTAGCCCTGGCTGTCCTGGAACTCACTCTGTAGACCAGGTTGGCCTTGAACTCAGAAATCCGCCTGCCTCTGCCTCCCAAGTGCTGGGATTAAAGGCGTGCTCCACCACTGCCGGGCCACATTGGCCATTCTTGTGCCCTGTCTCAAAATGAGTATTCTAGGGCCTTTGAGTATTCTGGGGCCAGTTGGAGCTCAAGAGGACTTTCTCTTCTCTTCTCTCTCTCCTTCCCCCCCCCCCCCCTTTCTTTCTTTTTCTGACAGTCTCTAAATAGCCATGGCTGGCCTGGAATTCAATAAGTAGACCAGGCTGTCTTCATACGGAGGCCTGCCTGTCTCTGCTGCCCAGATGCTGGGGTTGAAGTGTGCACGGCCACACCTGGTGCCTGGAGTGCCCCTAAGGCCCCTCTCTAGTGTGTGTGTCCATGGTGGCAGCAGCTGTCCCTACAGAGAGGTTGGGCTGGGAAGGAGCTTCTGTTGGGATCACCAGACTGACAGTATTGTCACTGCTCATTTCTGGATTTGGGGTATGGAGTCCAAAACTGCCTAGCAGAGGTGACATTGATGTCATTCCAGGAGATGCCCACCTTAGCAGTGTCAGTTCTGTTTCCTTGTCCATAGGACAGTGTAGGAGCAGGAGGGCTGAGCACACAAACAGCACAGCTTCCCTCTGCTTCCTTGGAGGGCACTGGAGGGATGGAGGCCTCACCTCCCTCTGAATCCTGCCCTTGCTTATAAATGCAGTAGTAATACTTTCACACTTCCCACAGATTCTCTGTGAGTACAGATAAAAACAAAGGACTTTGTGCCCTTCGTATGTAATTGCTATTGAGGCTTGGGCTACAGGCACTGGCGGACCACAGTTGTGAGAAGAGAGAATTCTAGTCCTCCACCTCGCTTGGTTTTTCAGTAAATATCCTAAACCAAACCAAACCAAACCAGCCTTTTAAGTTCTTACCAATAGGAAGAGATGGGAAAGGCCAGGGCAACTGGGAGAGGAAGTAAACACGGGAAGGAAGGCAAGGAAGACATGGGCGTGTTTGCCCATGTGCTGCCTGTGTCCTGTTGAACTCTCTGGGCCTCTCTAGGCCGTGCTTCCTTCTTTAGAGAGGAAGCTGCCCAGTGCTCAGAGCATCCTCAGCATTCAGCTGATGATCTTCAACTTTGTAGATCCTGGCTAGCCTTCCTGTGCTCACAGAACCCCTGGGAAGGTAGCCGTGCACGAGAGCCCATTCTGATTGCTTTGACTTCATTCATGGTTCAGGAAACTGGCAGAAGTCTGGAAGACGTAAAAGCTATGCTCAAGACTCCAGAGAGCCGGGCGCTCATCAAAAGAATGATGATTAAGTGTGCCGATGTGTCCAACCCCTGCCGGCCCCTAGAGCACTACATCGAGTGGGCTGCACGCATTTCAGAGGAGTATTTTTCTCAGGTAAGATGCTGCATCTTAAGTCTACACACACACACACACAGACTGGGGGGAAAACCATGAGGCTACCAACTTAAAACTAGGAAAGAAAACTCTAAAAGAAATTCTGTCTTTGAAGAAGATTTATTATTTTGTACATTTACTGACAACAGTAAGTTGTCATTATCAAGTTGTTTTTCTTTTTTTAAAGATTTATTTATTTTATGTATATGAGTACACTGTCTTCAGACACACCAGAAGGGGGCATCAGATTCCATTACAAATGGTTGTGAGCCACCATGTGGTTGCTGGGAATTGAACTAGGACCTCTGGAAGAGCAGTCAGTGCTCTTAACCGCTGAGCCATCTCTCCAGCCTGGAACAAACTCCTGTGTTGTCATGTTTATAGCATACAATTTACCCTTTCTGATTATACAGAACTTTTTTTTATTTCTTGAGATAGAGTGTCATTAACATTGTAGGCTGGCATTAAATTCACCATCTTCCTGCTTTCTTTGTAACTAAATTACACATGTGCCACCACCCCAGCCTGGTACTGATCTCCATTACCTGAGGCTGACCCTCCTGTCCTCTGCTTTTTAGTAGTGGGCTTAAAGGCACCACCGTGCTCCATTTATTCAGTTCTGGGGATTGAATCCAGAGCCTCGTGTGCTAAGCGATTGCTCAGCCATCCAAGCTGGAACTCCATAGCTCAGGCTGTCCTGGAACTCACTAAGTAGCCAAAGCCTTGAACTTAAGAGTCCTGCTACCTCAGCCTCCTGAGTACCAAAGTGTTAGCCCCCACCCCAGCCTCTTCCTTCTGCTACCATAGTGTATTCCTGTAGTGAAGCATGCCTGCTTCAGGAAACCCAGTCATGCTCAACTAACTCCTCCTCCATGCTGGATTTGTACCAATATCTTGTCTGGGATTTTTCAGCCAATCTCCACATGGATATTGGTCTGTAGGGCTTCTTTTCAGGAACTGTCTGTTATTAGGATGCATTGGCTTTCTAAGATGAATGAGAAATGTTCTCTCTGGGATTTTTTTTTTTTAAATTTTGAAGAGTTTGAGAAAGATTGTTGATTTTACGAACTTTTTTTAGACTTTACAGGTGAGGCATTTCTCTTGCCTTTTCTCCACTGGGAGGTTTTAGGACCAGTGCAGCCTCCTTACCAGTTAGTAGATCTACTTACAGTCTTCCCAACAAGACAGCTGTAGCTAAGAAATGGCCACTAGACCCATTCAAGGACAGGGCCGTGTTTCTACTCACGTATGGCACCAGTGTGGGCATTTGTGGCTAGGATGGTGGGTAGTGAGTGAACATTAGCAAGGAAGCTTCCAGCTATTGAAAATGTTTGGGATGTCCTCAAGGGTTCTCTCTCTGGGAACAGCTTGCTGTCTGGCAGATCTGGTTTTCTTGGCTGGTGCTACATTGGGCCATCAAGCCAGCCAGTGGACTGTCTCAGGTACTCTGGGTGGGGCTGCTCCATGGAGGCCAGGACTCATGTCTGAGATCACGGGTGCTCTGCTTCACAGACCGATGAAGAGAAACAGCTGGACTTGCCTGTGGTGATGCCAGTGTTTGACAGGGCCACCTGCAGCATTCCCAAGTCTCAGATCTCCTTTATTGATTACTTCATCACAGACATGTTTGATGCCTGGGACGGTAAGGAACCTAGCACATCTTCCTTAAGTGCGGCCATGAGGTGGGAAGTAGCATGTGGGGCTTAGACTCTCAAGATGGAGTGGGGAGAAAGTAGCCAGAGGATCGGTACCCAGAAGAGGGTCCTAAGGACGTCAGGGTCCTAAGGACGTCCAGCTCCTGTGCCTGAGGGCTGTGCTCCCGCAGGGGAAGGGGCTGCAGATACCCAGACTTTGGCATCACTGCCAACTCCCTTCTGTCCCTCTTTAAATGCTGGGCCAGGGCAGAGCTCTGTGGTAGAAGGCCCAAGTTCCATTCCCAGAAAGAAAATGAGGAAGCCTGCACCTTTCATAAAGACACTGCACCCCCTTTTCTTTCGCCAGCCTTTGTTGACCTGCCTAACCTTATGCAGCACCTAGATGATAACTTCAAGTACTGGAAAGGACTGGATGAGAAGAAGCTGCGCAGCCTCCGGCCCCCTCCAGAATAGTGTGAGGTACACACCTGGCCTGTGGCTCTGTCCTTCCTGGCCTCTGCAGTTCTTAGCCCTTTCACTGTTAGGCAGGACTGTCTTATCCCCTCATCTGCAGAGCCTGTGAAGGCACATGGGGATGTCCACCTCTGTGGCTACCACTAAAGCCATAGCCTCCTGCAAGGCCCTCAAGAGAGGCACCCAAGAACTGTGGTTTGCACCGACTGTGTTACCACAGGCCCAGGAGCTCTCCTAGCAGTGACAGCCACCATGTGTCCTAGCTCCTTGAGCCTGCAGAACAGCATCTGGGGAGGCATAGCTGCTGGCTGTAGAACACTGCTGCTGAAAGGGACTTCTCTCTTAAGCTGACTGGCAAATGAGACAAAGACAATTAGGGTTGATTATACCAATTATTAAATGTTTTATTTATTTTATTAGATGTTCGATGTTTTCTATGAATTTAAAAATACTTCAAAACCAAAGCCAATTTCAGATGCCTTGACCAAATTCATGACTTGTGTGTCCGTGATTTGGTTACAGACTTATTTTCATAATGCAGATTTAGAATTTTAAAATGATACATTTTTTCCACACTAGGGAATATGTTAAACTCTTTTCTTTGATGTTAGTGGGAAAGGCTTTATGTAGTGAGTCTCACTCTAGTATGTAACAGAGAAGCCATGTCTGTGCAGACTGGGTTCTGAGCAGCAGCTGTCATGAGTTTTGCAGGTGCCTTCTCAGAGGAAAAAATTCAGATTTGACCATTTTTTCCCCTAAAATTTTATAATTGAATATCTTAAAGCCTGCCTCATTTTATACCATTTCTATAAAATATGCCCTATAAAAAGCAAACCTGGGTACCTAGCGGCTGATATTTTACAACTAACATGGGATATTTGAGTCTAGAAATAGAAAGGTTCTATCTCCTCACATTTTGAGTAAGCATAATACTATAAAGATGTTACCCAATGACATGTCAGAATGTTAGTCTCATTTTAAACTTGTATTTTTTCTGGATGAAATTAAACTATTTGTTTTTAAGAAGTCATTTGTTGCCATTTCTTATTGTTTCATACATAATCTTTCTAAATTAGGGATAGACATCTCTTTTGTAGAACAAACTAGCAACCTTTGTCAGGTCCTGTGGAGCCAGAATAGTCTGGAGGCTCTTCAGTTTGACCACAGACGCCACCGTGGCGTAGAACATCGGCTCTTTGTCCTGCATGAAGATACCTGACCTAAGATAATGGTGACTGGCCTAGGAAGAGACATCTTACCCCATCCCAATGCCATGAAGAAACAGAGGCTGGTCCACCACAAGAGTACCAGCCACAACACTGAGAACGAGACTGCAAGATGAATATGCCCAACATTTTTGAGAGCTAAAAGAAACTCTAAGAATTACAAAGTAAACAATATGGTTTTTAAAGGAAAAATCTAGAAAATAACCACACCAGACATTCGAGACCATTGGCTCTCAACCTTCCTAATGGTAATACACTTCCTCATTCTGTGGTGATCCCAACCATAAAATGACTTTTGTTGCTACTTCATAACTGTTAATTTTGCTAATGTTATGAATCATAATGTAAATATCTGTTTTGCAGGATATCTGATAGGTGACTTCTGTGAAAGGGTCCCAGAGGCGTATCAGGTTGAGAACTGCTACTCTAGAGTCTGGGAAACAAGTAAAGGCCTGTGTGTGGCTGGGTCTCCTAGAAGTCCAGACATAGCTAAAGAAGCAAAAGGCAGAGCATGTAAACAAAAGCCAAGGCAGTGCTGAGCGACAGCACAGAGGTGCCAGCTCCACACCTGCTAAAACCCAGAGATGGAGGAGATGGCGCTCCCAACTGTCACTAGGAGATCCAGGACAAAGAGCAAAGGGAAGAGGCACTAGGCAAGGCAAGGTTTGAGCCTGGTCCAATGTGACAGACCCAGCCCTTGGATTTAAAGGGCTCTCTGAATCCCAAGTAGAATACCTGTGCTGTCAGCTTTCCATTACACTAACAGATGCACAGATGCCTGAAAAGGAAAGGTTCTTGGGCTCACTGTTCTGGAGGTTTCTATCCATGCCATCTGGGCATGTGATGGGACATTGGGTGGGGAACTGAATGAGAAAGGAGAATATTGTTCCACCATGCTCTTTTGAACATGCCCCCTACTCTAAAGTTTCTACCACCTCCCAATGGTCCCAAACTAAAAACTAAGCCTTTAAGACTTGGCACTTTAGGAGACCCCCAAACTAGAGCAATGCATAAAACAAAAGACAGATGACCCCCTTGCAGTGGAACTAGACACTGCCACTGGAAGTTTCAGTGGCCGAAAGACAAAAGGCTTAACATCAAAGGAAGCTCCCCACCCAGACCCACTTAGCTATGCTGCCATTCCAGAGGAGACTCAAGGAGACGGCAGGTAACTAACGCAGACAAAGTTCATTACAGATGCCCTTTAGAGGTCAGATCCAGCAAGAGGGGTAAGCTTCTGGACAAAAGTAGCCATGGGAAGAGGGACTGGCAAAGAGGTAGAGAAAAGGAACGAGAAGTTGGCTTCCCGCTTTCTTCAAAGAGGCAGCTGCTGGAAGAAGCTCCGGTGAGTCACAGGGAAGCCTTTTCCCTGGTGGCAGCAGAAACAATGGACTGGGAGTGGAGCGCCATCAGCTCACACAAGCCAGGAAGAGGCTGAATCCACCTAACAATTGTCTCATCCTGCGTGCCCAGGGAAACTTGAGGCCACTCACAACTGTCACACCGGAGGCTGTGCAGTCTATTTGATGGTTTCGAGTCAGAAAGGAAAGACTCCAAGGAAACAAAGCTCCCGGGCCATCACTGTCCAGAAAGGTCTGTACCCTGCAGCCTTGGTGTCCCAGGGAAGGCGCACGCACGCACGCACGCATCCCTACCTCTCAGTTCTTCCTGCCTGCCTTCTCTGCGCCACCCTTCCCGTTTCCTCTAGCCCCGCTGCTCCACAGCCTCCAACCCCACCTGCAAGGCCAGGTTCCTGGCTGGTGGAGCGGGCCCTATTTAATCTAGAAGGGAGGACGTAAACTCAGCCGCCAGGAAGCAATAGCGTTCAGTCAGGAGCCAAGTACAGCATTGTGGGTGGAACAGTGGGGGAGAGTCGGGGCAGATCAAGGCTCTGTGCTATTGTCCAGGAGAGAGTGGAAATTACACAGCTAGAGGGTAGACCGAATAGGCTTTCTAAAAATAGAGGTTAGGGGTTGGAAAATGGCTTGGTGGTCAAAGGCACACGGCTCTGCCAGGGACCAGGACCAGGTTTGCAGCACCGACAACCACCTGTAATTCCGGTGGCTCTGACGCCCTCTTCTGGACTCTAGGAACACTTATATGCATGTGTACCTTTCCACAAGCACGGATAAATAAAAATAGGGGTAACTGGTTAGTATATCTGAGGATGGGAAGACAAAAATAATTGGGGGTGGGGGCTAGGGAGATGGTTCTTGAGAACGGAAACTCCTGAAAAGAAGCTGTGTCTGCAGAGACAGACTGGTAGAACTTCCATACCGTGGGGAGCCTAGAATGCTGCAGGTCCAGAGGCTAACTGTAGTATCCCAAGCTAGTTCTAGCCTCAGAACAGCCATTCCTTGTCCACCTGTGTCAGAACTAACACAGGGCACTAATCCTGTGACAGAGAAACCGTCTATAATCCACTGACTTAGTGGGCCACTGACTGGCTTCCACCAACCCAAAAGCTAAGATGTCATGGGACACCACCGTCCTGGGCCTGGAGAGAAACTCCCCCATTTCACTGTGCTTGTTCTTGGATGTATTTTAAACTTGCCCTGATTTCTGACTTTATTCTGTAAAACCATAAAAATTTAATTAAACTGCTTCCATGTTGACACATGGAATTTGGGGTAACCTGCATTTGTGTTCCTGGGCCATGGTCACTCAAAAGCGCTCCAGAATAAACTAACTCTTGTTCTCTTAAGGTGATGATGATGTGTGTGTGCATGCATGTAAGGGAAAAGCGCTTGCAAAAATATAAGCCTAAAGTTGCGATTCCCCTGACTCCAGGGGTCTGGAGTCCTGCCTGGAATCTCAGCATGCAAGTAGCAGGACAAGCTCCAGGTTCAAGGAGAAACCTTGTCTCAAAAGGCAATGTTGAGGGGCAGGGGTGGCACACGCCTTTAATCCCAGCACTTGGGAAGCAGAGAAGGCAGATTTCTGAGTTCGAGGCCAGCCTGGTCTACAGAGTGAGTTCCAGGACAGCCAAGGCTACACAGAGAAACCCTGTCTCCAAAAAGCAAAAAAAAAAAAAATCAAATAGACAATGTTGAGAGCAATGGAGGAAGACACCTAACTTCAACCTCAAGTCTTCCACTCACTCATGCACCAGTGTGCGAGTGCACGCACACACACGTATCCACACACATGTGAACATGAATTCTTTTCCTTCGGGACAGAGAAAATTATCTTTCATAAAACACCAGTTTCTGACCTCATTGTTCACCTCAGGTCAGCCCCCAAATACTCAGGTTTTGTTTTTGATCTGTGTTTTGGTTTGGAGACAGGGTTTCTAGCCCAGGCTGGCTCCTAACTTCCTATGCCTTATTGACACCCAACAGGGTTTCTGCTGCCCTGGAACTCACTCTGTAGACCAGGCTGGCCTTGAACTCAGAGATCCTCTGCCTCCCAAGTGCTGGGATTAAAGGTGTGCACTACCACTGTCTAGCTAGCCTTAAATTTCTGACACTCCTTCCTCTATCTCCACATTGCTGAAAATTTTAGTTTTGTTGTTGCTGCTGCTGTTTTCCTAGAGATGGGGTCTTGATATAGAGCCCTGGCTGGCCCAGAATTTCTGTGTAAACCAGCTGGCCTTGAGGCATCCAGGGTTAGATATTGTATTATAAATCAGCATCACCATGCCGGTTTTACATGGTACCTCCTGCATGCTAGGCAAGCACTCTGAACCCAGAACCTGTCGGTTGTGTGGTTTTTGTTTTGCCTTTTAAAAAGAGTCTGCCCCTGAACTCAACTCCATATCACAAGGGCTGGGGTCCCAGGCTTGTACCACAATACCCAGCTGGTTTAAAGTCACTGCCTAGAGAGAGGGTGGGACCTTCAGCAGGGAAAAGCTTTAGAAAGTCACTGTTTCTTTCCCACTGAATTTATGAGGAGTATACACTTAGATATTCCTTAAACAATATTAACATTGGAAACATTGCTTTTAACATAACATTTCCCCCAATAACATAAACCCACAGGATCCACAGAATTAGAATAATCAAGATCATGTAAGGATTAACCTTTCTACAATGTACCACAGTCACAGGAAGAGAACGGGAACTTAAGCTTAGAGCTTCAGAGCTACCAAGTGAAAATCAAGTTGAGTCAGCTCTGTCAGCCCATTGTCCCCTACTTTGATCTTGGAGGGGATTTTAGAAAATTTTCCCCTATGGGAAACACAAATTATATTGTAAACTGCTATGTACTGTTAGTCTTGCTGAGAGCGAGATGGACCTCCTTGTCTCAGACTCAAGCCTGTTTAATCTAGGAGTCCTCCAAGACTATCCTGGGCAGGTTGGCCACTGGCCCTGTAGTCTAGACAAAGAGCAAACAGCTAAGGGTGTTGAAAACACTGACCCCTTGAGAACAGTGAGAAGCCGAACCCTTTTCAACAGTGGCCGCTCCAGTTCATCCCAGGGTATCAAAGCGCCTGGTGGGAATGGCTGGCCGCCAGCAGCTCATCTGTACATGGGATTCAACACCCCTGTGTCAACATGCCTGCTGGCTGAATGCTGACTTAATGCTTTATCTATCAGCTGCTTGTTCTGTGTGGAAGCCCCACCTTCCGGAAACACTCTGGCCCGCCTGCCACGGACTCTCTCAGTTGGAAACTCCTGATGGCTGCCTTAATGGAGCTTTTAAGCTCCTGACTTGAGGATGTCATTTCCCACTGCTTGCTATTTGTCCTTTTCCTTTTGCTTGCTTAATAAATTTAAGATGTTCAGAACAGCCGGGCAGTGGTGGCTTAAGCCTTTAATCCCAGCACTCGGGAGGCAGAGGCAGGCAGATTTCTGAGTTCGAGGCCAGCCTGATCTAAAGAGTGAGTTCCAGGACAGCCAGGGCTACACAGAGAAACCCTGTCTCCAAAAACCAAAAAAAAAAAAAAAATTTCAGAACTGAAAGTGCAGCTACCCCAGATCATTCCCTAGATAAAGCAGACTCTAAGGTGGCCCTGAGACACAACCACACTGTACTTGTAGAGAGACATCAGGTCAAATTGAACAAAGACCCAAGGCCACATCTAATGTTGACAGTTCCTACTCACCTATGCCCCCTGTTCTCCAGACTTCGTTGCTTACAGTTCTTGAGGAAAACAATTCCTGACAGAAACAAGAATTTTAAACTAGCTGTGAGGTGGGTATGGTGGCACATGCCTTTAATTACATCACTTGGGAGGCAGATCTCTGTGAGTTCAAGGCCAGCCTGGTCTACACATTGAGTTCCAGGACAGCCAGGACTACATAGTGAGACCCTGTCTCAACAAACAACAAAAAGAGGCTTGTGTTAATATAACTTGTTATATGATATTAATTATAATATCAAGAACAATCATTAAGTAAAGAACTCAGGGGCTAGAAGCTCAGCAGTTAAAAGCATTGGCTGCTCTTGCAGAAGACTTAGGGTAGGTTCCTGAATGTACATGGCACTTTAAAACCACCTGTAATTCTAGTTCCAGGGGACCTGGTGCCCTCTTCTGGCTTCTGCAGGCATTGCACCTACATTTGCGCAGCCAAAACTCATGCACATTAAAAACAAACAAAACCCAAAACACATATATATAAAAGAAAACAGGCCGGGCAGTGGTGGCACACGCCTTTAATTCCAGCACATGGGAGGCAGAGGCAGGCCGATTTCTGAGTTCTAGGCCAGCCTGGTCTTCAGAGTGAGTTCCAGGACAGCCAGGGCTACACAGAGAAACCCTGACTTGGAAAAAAATAAAACAGGCAGATAGCAATGGAAATAAGAAGGTAAATGCTGAGGGAAGCTGTACAGAAGCTGGCATACAAACACCACAGTAAACAGACAACTAAGTGTTGAGTGTGAGGCTAGCCTGGATTACAACAGGAAAACATTGGGAAATCTGCAGCTGTTTTAGTCAGGGTTTCTATTCCTGCACAAAACATCATGACCAAGAAGCAAGTTGGGGAGGAAAGGGTTTATTCAGCTTACACTTCCACACTGCTGTTCATCACTAATGGAAGTCAGGACTGGAACTCAAGCAAGGCAGGAAGCAGGAGCTGATGCAGAGGCCATGGAGGGATGTTCTTACTGGCTTGCTTCTCCTGGCTTGCTCAGCTGGCTTTCTTATAGAGCCCAAGACTACCAGCCCACAGATGGCACCACCCACAAGGACCCCCCCCCCCATCACTAATTGAGAAAATGCTTTACAGCAGGATCTCATGGAGGCATTTTCTCAACTGAAGCTCCTTTCTCTGTGATAACTCTAGCCTGTGTCAAGTTGACACAAAACCAGCCAGTACAGCAGCTTAGCAGTAAGCGTCCGAGTGCAGGCAGATTGTCAGAATGCATTTCCAATGTAAAGCAATGCTCAGTACAAGAGCTCCTTCTTATTCAAGACACACAGTTGAAACTGAAAGGATTAGGAAAAGCACAGTTCAGCAGTGCGTGCACGGGAGCAGATACGAACGCATGAACCAGAGGAAGCCATCTTAAAAACACAGTTTAGCAGTGCACAGGAGCAGATATGAATGCATGAACCAGAGGAAGCCATCTTAAAAACAC
>JADRCH010000016.1:18629852-18667449 GCA_019843965.1 Rhynchomys soricoides
ACGGGAGCAGATATGAATGCATGAACCAGAGGAAGCCATCTTAAAAATTGATAGGTTGGGTGTACATGCCTGTAATTCCAGCACTCAGGTGGAGGCCCGAGGATCAGTTCATAGCTCCTTGGCTCCACAGCTGGTTCTAGACCAGTGTAGGCTATACAAGGCCCTGTCACAAGAAACTGACAAAAATGGAAGACCTGTCAAACACTAATCAAGAAAGGTGTACACATCTTCTCTAGTGTGCATCGGGTACACTCAAAGACAGAATCTTAGTCAGTAGCTCCAAGACTAAGGCAGAGAGGTAGGTGGGATATGAAAACCAAACCCAACTAACGACTGCAAATCAGGGGCTCTCTTCTGGAAGAATGCACAGCTCGGATTGCACACTGAAAAATGAAACTCTCAGATCAGTATGACAGGCTCCACTGGAGTAAACGACTCCCACAGCCAGTGAAATGAAGGCAACAGTGGAGGTTCTAGGGCTGGGCTATGACTTAGGGGCACTCGCCTACTAGACCAAGGGCCTGGGTTCGGTCCCCAGCACCAGAAAAAGAAAATAATAGAACTAAGTAAAAAGAGTAAAATGGAGTTTAAAAAGATAACTAAACTAGCAAGCCCTGATCTAAACTGTTAAAGTCATCAGTGATCTAGGAACTAGCACCATTCTTTCCGGATACACCAAGGGCTCTCAGGCAATGCAGTGAACAGCTGTGTGCCAACAAATCAGCCTAGGTAGATGTAGAAAGTCCTAGAAAGATGGAAATGAGTAAAACTAAATAAGAACTGAAAAACTTTCTTCTAGAAGAGAACATCTCTCAATTTATTTTGTGAGGCCAACACTGCCCTTATACCAAATACAGACAAAAGTATCATAAAGGAGTGGGTTAGGTGGCTTGGGGGGTAAAGGTACTTGCTGCCAAGCCTGACCACTTGAGCTGGACTTCTGGGACACACTGCATGGCCCTGGTGTGGACAAAGTGACACGGCTCCTGACCCTAGAACAGGGCCCCCGGTGTGAGCCTCCACAAGTGTCAACAGCTGTTGTGTTTCGTAATAATGTACATATTTCACACTCCTCCAAGGAATGTCTTCCCTGGTAACATTAATGACTCCATGATAATCAGCACAAGGCTAGGAGCTGAAGGTGTGGCTAATGTCTCAGAGCAAAATGGTAAACACTGGGACCTTCAGGACAGCCCTTAAAAAAAAAAAAAAAAGGATACATGAATTTAAAGGACCAAAGGCAGCTACATTAATGAGCCAGCTTGTCAGAAACAAAGGCAGGCAGATACAACAGGAGGTAGATCCCTGAGCTCAAGGTCAGCATGGGACACAGCAAGGTCCCAGGTGTGGTAGAAATAGTAATTTCAGAACAGGGTCCAACCAAACTAGCTTATCCTCTGACTTAACTGAGGCAGGAAGATCTCTGAATTCCTTTGCAATGTTAAAAGAAAAATGTATGCTTGCTGTCTCTTAAGAATCAAATGGCTGGGGTCACTGGATGCTGATTCATAAGATAAACAAAAGGAAATCCGGAGTAAATGACTGGACTGATGTAAAATAAAAGACTGAACCTGTGTTCTGCAGGAGATGAGCTACCAGAGTTTTTTAGGATAAAAAGAGAGAACTGGTTGGAGACCACACACACACGCACACACAGAGGGAAATCTCCAGAGAGAAAGCATAACATAGAAGCAGACTGGAAAAGCTGTAGCAAAACACAGGTCATCAGCTTGGATCCATTTGACTTCAAGTTGTTCTTCTCACCAGTTCTCCCAGACACCCTTCCCTCGGAACCCCTCCCTATACCTATACAAGGCTGGTCCTTGACAACCCACAGAGGAAAGAAGCAACTCCCAACAAGTTGTCCCCTGAGCTCTGTGTGCCTGCCACACCAATACACACACACACACACACACACACACACACACAGAGAGAATAAAGTTTAATAAAAAAAAAAAAAGAACATGAGAAAACCATAGACCAGTGTCTTATGAAACAATATGTCTGGACATCAAAGCCCCCAATACTAGCAACTGAGTACAGCAACATGTAAAGAGATCAGACCATAGGTAAGCTTCATTTATCTCAGCAATATAAGGTTGGTTCTACATCCAAAAGTCAATATGTCATTGTTTTAGACCTTATTTATTTTGAAACAGGGTCTTGTGTCTCAGGCTGACTTTGAACTGGCTATGTGGCCAAGGATAACCTTGAACTTATGATCCTTCTGCCTCTATTTCCATGCTTAGGATTACAGGCATATGGCACCAGGCTTGGCGTATGAAGTGCTGGATGAAACCTAGGACCTTGTGCACATAGGCCGGCACTGCCCATTGAACTACATCCCAGGCCTAGTTTGGCTACAGGGTGACAGCTTTAGGAAGGTTGAGCACTGCCCTAGCTTGTGTCAAGTTGACTTAAAACTAGCCTGCACAACCCACAATACCTTTAATGACATGAGGAGACTGCACACATGAATAAAGGAGAAATAAGCCAGGTGTGGTGGTGCACACCTTTAACCTCAGCATGTGGGAGGCAGAAGCAGAGGCAGGCAGGGCTCTGAGTATGAGGCCAGCCAAGGCTACCCAGTGAGACCGTTAAGATAACCACCACACACATTAAGAACAAACAGCGTATCTGAGGAACTGACTCAATAGTTTACCATATGAAGCTAATTTAAGCAAATCATGATAGTTGACAGTGGCCCAACTTTTGTTAAAAATCAGGTTTTTAGAGGTTATTTTTTAGACTGTGATATGTGTGCTACCTCCATGTATGTCTGCACGTGTGCAGCCTATAAGCCAGGAAGAGGGCCTCAGATACCCTGGAACTGGAGTTAGATGATTGTGAGCCACAGTATGGGTGTTGGGATTTGTGTTGAAAATTATAAAACATTGGGGGAAAAAAATAAGAAATATACTGTCTTCATAGATGGGCAAAAGAGGTGTGCTGGCTAGTTTTATGCCATCTTGACACAAACTAGTCATCTGAGAGAAGGGAGCCTGGATAGAGAAAATGACCCCAGTGATGGTGGCACCACCACTTGGGAGGCAGGCAGACGGGAGTTTGAGGCCAGCCTAGCCTGGTCTTCAGAGACTTCTAGAACAGCCAGGGTTACAGAGAAACCTGTCTCAAAAAACCAAAAAAGCAAAACCAAAACAAAAAAAAAAAAACCCCAAAACCCCCAAAACAAACCCCAAAAAACTGTGTTGGGGGGGGGGGAGACAGGCAGACATAGCTTCCTTCAGAGATGGACTAAGATGTGGCAGTATAAGCCAAATAAACCCTTCTTTCTCAACTTGGTTTTGGTCACTGCCAACTTTGCCCTAACAGCCCACTCAAGACTCTCCAGCAGTAACAGTTGCCCCTTGATCACCTCTTTTGAAGGCCAGACCTCAGAATTACAGAAGGTTAAGTCTCCAACCTTGGAGACATAGTGGACTTCATGGCATTTCTGTAGACACAGCTTCATACAAACACATTCATTCCACAATACTGTTTCCAAAGAACACAGGATTTCTTAAGGTCTGGTATCTTCAATTTTCCAACTTGAGACTGGGTCTTTCCCCAAACTCAGAACCTCCAGGGCTCAACAGTCTCTCTTCAGTTCTGGATTACAAGTGCACACAGCCAAACCTGGGTTACATGTGTGAGCCAGTGGCTCAAGCACAGGTCTTTATGCCCAAGCCAGCTACCCAGCCCTTTCATCATTGGGGATGGGGGAGAGGGGATTGTTTTGAGACTCTTTGTAGCCCTGGCTGTCCTCAAACTCAGATCCAACTGCTTCCCCTGGTGCTGAGAGTAAACTCACACCATTCTTAGCTCACACACAACCACTTCACTATTACAAGTGATTTTTAAAACTTAATTGGGCATTTAATAAGCAATGTGTGGGGAGGTAGGTGAGAAAAAAAATTAAAGATGCAGGGCTTTCTTGATTACAAGAGGAAAGTTTTATACTAATGAAGTTGATCTAGACACTACAGAGGATCAGCTACAGAGACCCTACATCACCATATAAATCTCACCCTGGCACTGCTAAGGATGATTATTCTGTTTCTGTGGACACTGGAGTCTCCAAGAAGCAGACACTGCAGTCCAGTTTATAGCAAGTGTTACCCTTACAAAGCATTCAGGAGGGAGGCACCCCCATGCAGACCTTGAGTCCAGCATAGCAGCTACCTGCTGAACACCCATGGAGACAACTCCCCATGAGCCAGGAAACATATCTTCTCATGCTTGCTGGGTCTTCCTTACAGCTGCTAATTTGAGGGCAAAAGCCCTCCTTGTACAATATTCTAGTAAAGTTAATTATCAACAGATGCCATATGGGAGAAACAAAACAAGTTCATGAGGTACAGGCTAGCCTCAAATACTCATAACTAATTACAAAGGGCTCAGAGTAAACATTAAAAACCATTAAAAACCTATCAGATTGAAATGGTGTCCAATAGCACATGTGGTGTTCATACAAGAAATGTCAAAGCCCCTTACCAAAGAAACCCTACAAAACAAAAACAGGCACACCCATCTTACCCAGGCTGACACCATTGTCCTTCAACTAGACATGCTGACCTCACCTTTGCTTATCCAAGAAACTGATGGCAAAACAGCTTCCCACCTTGTCCTGAGAGCAAACAGGATCTCCCCAAATCCTAGACTAGGTTTGTTCAGTCCCCCACCCCAACCATAACAGCAAGACAAACTTGTTTTCCGGTTTATTGAAAATATGGCATTAACAGATTAAACAGCTCCACGTGGTGTTTTAAAATTCATCCCAACCGTAGGCTGAGTGACCTGAAGGTTAGAGAGACTGCCAAAGTCCTGCAAAAGAACAGACACTCGGTGAGTGGGCACAGGTGTGCGCTCCAGCCCTTCCTGTCCGACAAGGCAGTTCAACCCCCACGAACTTTTAAACACATACCAGACCGAGACACACCCCTCTAAATTGAATTCTTTGATCCAACATGCCAGGCTTCTTCAAGCAGGTATCCCCTAGCTAGGGCACACCAAACTGGCTACACACTGCCAAACCCTACAACAAAACCCACGCCTACCCTCCACACACAAGGACTCAACACACTCTTGTTACTATTGCCCAAGCCTGTAAGCATTTTCTGAGCACAGGCAAAGCTACAAAAGCAGTTCTGGTCACACTGCACACACCATGGTCAGAGGAGCTGAGAGGTAGAGTCCCTAAACACTCCCCAGCCTCCGACAACACCTGAGAGTGGAGAATCAGGCCTGTCCCAAGCACACTCAGCATCCGGGAAGCCCACCATGCTCTGGAGCCAATGGTTTCAGGATAAGTAAGGCCGTGCTGAGACCAGCAGTGGTCGCAGCAAGCTTCGGGTGCTGGTCTCACTAAAGTCAGATGTGGGTACATGGGGAGAGTATTTTGCTATTTCTTTTAATGCCTCCAACTGCTCAAAAATGACTAACATCATGCTGGGCTCTGAAGCCTATCTTACCTTCATATACTTATGAAAAGGGGCCAAGTCTCTGTCCTTTTAGCTAAGATAAACATTGAAGATACCTGAACTGTGACTAGCCTGACTATTCTAGAAATGAGACCATGCAGCCTTCCTGGTTAGAAGACAGTCTCCAAGGAAAGCAGGTAATAGAGCCAGAGCTGGGGTTTGGGGGTGGGGGAGCTACAATTTAGAAGCATCCCCAGAACAAGGAAAGCTCAAAGAACCCAGCATGCCCCACACTCCTGCGTTATCTCTTGAAAGAGACTGCAACACGCAGAACAAGCAGCCAAGCCATTTAGAAACCAGCCTCACTCAAGGATTCAGCCAACACTCACCAGAAGCTTCAGCATCTCCTTGGTGTCAGGATCAACCTCAATGATCTCCTGATCTAGGGCTGAGACCTAAGAGAAAGAATCAAGTCCACATTATGAATGTGTTATCTCTCACCTCCTCGCCCCCACTCAAGACTATAGTTTCTCCACATAACCTTGGCTGTCCCGGAATTCACTATGGAAACCAGGCTGGCCTCAAGCCCAGAGATCTGCCTCTGTCTCCCAAATGCTGAAATTAAAGCTGCGCACCAGCACGACCCAGCTGGGTTACTTTATTCTTATGTCAGAATCATCCAGTGTGCATTCAGAAAGCCTTAAGGCAGGGTTCACACTTGCACGTCAAGCTAATCAAGCCAGGAGGCACTCTCACTAGGCTCCCGTGTGGAAAGAGCAAACTGAATTTAGACCTCGAAGAAAAGCTGATAAATAGGCAGGGTGATTTCAGGCACCCTCAGCTGGGTGCGGTGATCCACGCCCTTAATCCCAGCACTCAGAAGGCAGAGGTAGGAGGATCTCTTATCAGTTTGAGGAAATCGGCTAAGGCCTCACATTCAGCTGAGTTTCCACCACAAATGAGCCCCCATTACCACCTGAGCAGGTGGATCAGAGGTACAGAGAAAGACCCACGAAGTTTACCTCAGGAACATAATTATCTCTCCTCTCTCTCTCTTCTTCCTGCAACTTGATAGAGATACCTCTCACAGGACCTCTCTGAATCCGCTTCATCAGATGCGTGACATAGCTACAAGCACACAAGCCAGGAAGAACAGTGAGCACTTCCCGCCTACGACCCAGGATATCTGGATACATCGAGGTCGGAGCCTCCTATACACACACACAAAACTGTCCAGACATCCACCCCTACATTCCTCCCACTCCGTAACCATCAACCCTCTCTCAAGCATCACTCTTTAGCACTTGTACCTTGACTGGTCTCATCAGTCGTGCGGACACAGCACTGTTAATTTTTCTAGCAACACGGCCATTGTGATAAAATGCTGGAAGCAGATACCCTAGCAATAAGGTTTTGAGGCCGGAGCTCTGCCTTCAGCTACCGTAAATAACTCGAACTATGATCATCTCGGCAAAAAAAAAAAAAAAACCACCACTGTGACCAACGCACACCTCCAACTCCTCTACGGACCATTTGGAGGGCCTCGACCAAAGGAAACGGCCAGGGCAGGCTCTCCCGGCGGGATATTCCCAGGCAGCCGCGAGGCCTCCACTCACCCGGCTATCTTGTTCCGAAGTTTCTTGCTGGGGATAATGGCGATCTCCTCGCACACGCGCTTGTTGGTGTGGAAGTCATTACCCAGGCGCGTGTAGTACTTCTCGATGATGACCCGGGCCGCCTTCTTCACAGTCTTGGTGCGAACGCGGCCCTGAAGGTGGAGAGGGCAAAGTCACTGGGGAGCCCGCGCCTCCCATGGAGGAAGCTGGCGCCGGCTCCCGGAGGGGCCGGTGCGCGCACAACTTCATGCGGAAACGGGCCAGGTCGACAGACACCGTGCCGGCCCGGCCTACAGCCTCTCACTGCGGACTTGAGGCCGCGACAAGCGGAGGATGGACGCGGATTGAAAATGACAGAGCCCTCAGAGCCAAACACCTACCATGTTGGCGGGTCTCGATAAAAGAGGAAACAGGAAACACAAGAGAGGCCTATAAAGCGCAGGCCAGAAAGCCGCTTCCGCCCGACTTTGGCTCCGCGAAGCTCGCGAGAGTACCACAGCGGCCCCTAGCGGAGTGGAGTGGCAGTGTCTGGCTGTGGGCGGGGCGAAAGCCTGCGTAGGCGCACGCCGGGAGCTCCGACGTTTTGATTTCCACTCCAAATAGTTCCGTGCTTCTCTTGGACGTTCAGTATGCTTTAATCTAGGAGATACTTTGAGGCCTTGGGATGAGGCAGATAGGAGGCCCGAGCTATGAAAGGTGTAGTAGTAGAGGGGTCATCCCCGATCTCCACCCCGCGCGCTCCTCTGGTCAGCTTAGTAGGGTCTAGCCTAAATGGAGCGGTTCCTCTCATTTCCCAGTGTTACAGCAAACATCACCTAACCAGAGTGGCTTTTCTTCACATCCCAGCACAGTATTCCATTAGAGCTGCTCTTAAATGCGTTAGCACACCATTTTACTTTTCTCAACCAGGGATGAGCTAAACAGGAAGGGCTAACTTCGACTGCTTAAAACAGTGGCTGGCTCACAGAGAGCTCTCAAGCATTTATATCAACAAATTAAGATCTCAGTTAACTGTACTGCTCCCAACCAGTGAAGACACTATCTCCAACCTTCAGCTTCTTCCGGTTGTTCTGCCATACCCAAACCCAAAGCAGACTCTTGGGCTACGGCCCAACGGCCTCATCTGTCCAGGGAGGGCCTTTCCTCCAGCTGTTTCCTGGGACAGGGTCCTTCGCTCAAACCTAAGGAGACTGTGTAGGCCCACAGTATCAAGGAGCCAAGGCTGTGCCTCATCCTTCAACTCATCTAAGTCACTCTGGTCAGGTGAATAGCAGAAAGCCCTTACTCTAAAAGTAACTCATGGTGGGAGGGAAAAAAAAAGATGTCCTTCTCTATGGAACTGGAAGAAGACTGAAGAGATCAAAGGATCAGTAATCCCTGGGGGTTACAGCTTACTTTACCAGTGAATTTCCAATGAAGTGGGCCAGGCTCCAGGTGGCAGACTAGACCTTGCAGGAAGAGAACTCTTGACTTCTGATTAGTAGTGAGTTTTTGCACCTTGCTACAAGGATATTTTAGTACCTATGGGTCCCTCTCCCTCAGACTAGAGTTTCCCAAAGGATCAGTTCAGCAGGCTGACTCAAAACTTCTCTAACTTGAAAAATCATCAGACCTGTCATAAAGCCATGGAACCTGTAAGAAAAACTAGTGTAAGTGCTGTCAAGAAATGAAAGTGCTGCTGGGCATGCTGGTACATACCTTCAATCCCAGCACTGGGATGCCTGCCTAACAGGCAGATTTCCCAAGTTTGAGGCCGGGCCAGTTTACATAAGGAGTTCCAGGACAAGGCCACAAAGAAAGACCCTAAATCAAAAAAGCAAAGTAGTAACCACTCAGGAAGGAATTACATCAGCACAAGTGAGTCCAAGAGGAAGGAGGAACACCTCAGGACTCACAGGAAAGTAGCCAACAAGTAGCTCCTGACATCTTGGCAGTTGTGCCTCTAGCATTCTTGGGGCCGTATCTGGAGGCTTCGAGGGGCCAAGTGAAATGTACAGGTATCTTATTTCGCACTGTAATCACCCAGGTGCTGGACACTGCAGAGTGGCTGACCAGGATGTAGTAAGTTCCACATAGGAGCAGGCCTCCACATGCACATACCATCCCTCTGGGCTGGTATCCCATGAGTGAGAATCCATGAAAGGAGAACTTGTCTTTGGAATCTTCTTCCCTGCTTGCTACCACACACCCCATAAATAGAGACAAAACCACAACTCTGCTGCAACGTGTTTATTATGTGCCAAAAAAAGTACACCACAGCTTACTCCACACATCTGTAGGAGAGTGCAGTCTTGCCTGCATATACGACAATGAGGTAGAGACTTCACACACAGCTTCACAAAGCCCACAGAATAGCTGGGATATGCAACAATGCAACATCAGCTCAGCAGGAGGGGGGGGGGGCAGGACACTGGTTCTTTGGCACACAGCTTCCCTAAGAGGGGCAAGTAGTAATTAAATTAAAAAGAAAAGAGTCAAGTTTTCAGTTCCAGTAGCATTTCTGTCAACTCTAACTGTTGATTCATACATTCTTCAAATAAAAGCTGTAAGGAAGGGTACTTGCCCCTCTAGGAGGAAGGGCCCTGTGAGCCTTCACCTGCCCCCACCAACAAGCAGCCCTTTTTTTTTTTTTTTTTTTTTTTTTTTTTTAATTTTTAAGCTCAGTTACAAAAGAAAAAGTCCTGTGACTGTGATTAAAAACTTCTATTAACCCTCCCCAACGTAAGTGCAACGTAAGGTGCGACAAACCACTTAAAACTATATACAGCAGCTGCCCAGACGTAATTTTTCCTCCTCCGGTCCAGTTTTAAATAATTCTCTTGGTTACAAATGCTTTGATTTGCAACTGTGACCAGCAGTCCCCCAGACACAAATTTGCTATAATGTTAAAAGCTGCCAAGAAAGAAAGAAAAAAAAATCTATTGTTCCAAATGACTTAAAAACTGTTTTAAGGAGTGTAAAAAGGAACCAGTAAAAACCCTCGAGCGTAAACTATGAAATATGATTTGGTTTAAATGAAGAGCAAAGTCTCCTTTGTTTGTTACAGTAAAAAACACCAGCTGAACACTCAGTTTATGCCGTTCAGGTGGGGGTAAATAAATGTAAAGGCACTGTAAGGCAAGTGCAGAGTGAGCCAATGAGACCTGCGCATCACCACCGTCAGTATTGCAAGGAATGTAAAAAGCGCTTTAATAAATAAACCTAAGTATAGGCAACCGTGCCAGTACCTTCTGGACACACAGTGTTTTTTGTTGTTTTCTTTTCATTTGCAAAATAAGGAACTAGAATCTGGGAAAACTACAATTGCTTGAGGGTGAGCCTTAGGGTCCTTGCTGCGGCACACCCCACTGAAAACAAAACCTGACAAAACTCATTGTGCATTAATTAGTGCAGAAACAAAGACAGATTTAGCGAGTACAAAGATGACTACATTCTCCCTAGTCTGCAGAAAGCTAGCTCCTTAGGCGCCTGTGCAGGGAACAGGCTGCTGCCGGACTTGCCAGCCTTAGGTGCCACAGGCCACTGGGCAAGGCCAGCTTTTCTAGCTGGAATCTCAGTTCTTCTGGTTCCTCATTAGGGGGCTGTGGTGGCGTAGGCCTTCCATGCTGTGTCGCCAGTGCCAGCAGCTTCTGCAGAAGTACTTGAAGCAGACCTACGTCAGGGGAACAGAGAGAGAAGTATGTTAACACTAGATATAAAGGTCCTGCTGTAAGAGAGAATTAAAGCCTCTGCCTCTGTGGAGGGTAGAGGAGACTTCCTGCTAGCCCACTCACCCCAACAGAGCTTTGGCTGACCAGAGGAAAGGCAGCCCTGTTTCTCTAGCTGCTCTTATGCAAACATTTGAAGGCTTCTGGTGTGCACATGTGAGACCATGCAGCTTCTCAATTTTCCACCCTCCTCTTCTACGGAGCAATTCAATCTCATGGCTGCCAACATGAGAGAATGCTGAAGAACTGGTTACAGATTCAAGTATTAGGAGACATGCCTTTCTCTTCTCAGTGAGAAGTGACTGGTTTTGCCAGCTGGGTAACCCAACCCCAAGCAAGTCATAACCTCCTAACAAGAATATGAAGCTGAGGAGTCACCGTGGAAGTTACTAATCTGTGAAAGCTGAGTTAGAAAGATGTGTTTTCAGGCGTTACCTTACTGTAAGCTCACTTGGGATCCTCTGTTTGACTATTTATAGCCTCCACGCAAATAACAGCATCACTGTAAATCAAACTAAGCATGGATGGATTGCTTGAGTCTGGAAGGCTCCCACACATCTCATATAAGGTTGGAAGTGTGGTTCAAATGGTTCTGTCTGCACAAGATCAGCCCAGTGATCATTCCAGAATGAACAGGAAAAGGCTCACAAGCAACTACTCCTAGCTGAGAGCTACTGATAGCTGATGACTTCTGGAAGAAGGAAAGCAGGTTTTCTTTAAGAGCTGACTCCCTGGTAGATGGACCACTGTAGTGTATGGGTAGCATAAATGAGACTAGGTGTGGATATACACACACACACACACACACACTTATGGTATGGTGTGTGTGTATGTGAGAGAGAGAGAGAGAGGGAGAGGGGGGTTACAGTAACATGGTAACACATGCCAGCAATTCTAATGCTCCAGTGGAAGCAGTGGGTAAGAGGCTTGCTGTGAGATCAAAGCCAGCTTAGTTACAGGAAGTTACAGCCAGGACTAAACAGTAAGACCATTTCCAACAACAACAACAACAACAACAACCCCCCACTCCCAAATTACCAATGCCATATTGTACAATAGCAGCAGCCCAGGAAGGGAAGGGCCAAAAATCTACCAAGCACCTTTCCTATGCCTAGAATTATGTGTGGATCAATCTATGTACGGGGTGCTCTTGACTTCGTGTCTCTAGGCTCTCAGAAATAAATACCTCAGAACTCTACTTCCCGTGTCATAAATGTTTTTGAATACATTTTTAAATTGTGGTAGGACTTCATAGGCATCTCTAGTGCCCAGAAGACTCACCTGATCTCGGCAGAAGAAAGGACCAGGCTGTGAACTGCAGATAAGACACAGAGAATCTTCTAGATAGGGGTCAATCTGAACCTGAGGAACAGCAACAGAAGATAAAGTGGCTCTATGGGTCACAGGAACTGTAGTTACATATTATTGAGTAACCAGGCATATAGGATGTTTGTTCTTAAGGAGGCTAGAAAGAATTGTAGACAAGGGCTGAATATAGATCCTAAGTGATAGACTCATACAGAGACAGAGCTGGCTGCTTGTAGCATTTGGACAACCACAGACCTTACTGCTTGCTCTTTCAGGCAGAATGAACCCTAGTCCTGGACCAATTAGCAGAGGGTAAGTGTTCAGAGGAATTAGGTAAAAGGGTTAATAAAGTTGCCACTTAGCAGTTTCAGACAATATCAAAATGAGGACACTTCTCTCCCACACTCACATGCATACAAGCAGCTAACAGTCAGGTTAACTCTGCAGTTGGGCTTCTTCAGTCTTGGAACCACACTGTTTTATAACTGATCCAGTTTCAAAATAAGGACACTAACCACACACTCACCTTCTTGGTAAACTTGGTCGTTTTGATCTCCACAAAAGCAGCAGTGACTGCTTTCAGGTAACTACGTTGGTTATTGAAAGTCACTCGACCAGACCCTAGGAAAATGGGCAGAAGCTTATACCTTCTGTTCAAATTCTCTTCAACATTCAAGAAACCTTGTTTCTACACCAGTGCTATCTGACATAAAGGTAATTATTTATGTAATTTCTAATTTAGTGGTTGTCACAGCAAAAGCAAGAGCAGTGGAATTTTAGTAATATATTTTACCTAAGTGTTCAAGTTATTTTAACACATAGGAGAAGCTTCATTTCAAGTACTTTAACAGCTATCACATTGGACAGTATAGGTCCTAAGACACATTGATATAAAAACCATTAGGTAAAGAGGGAAGGGAAGGGGGCTCCCTCCAGTGCAGGCAGATGCACAGAGAAGGACTAAGGGCTTAGGCAGAAACCACTGCAGACCCTGTTTCCCGAAGGGCAAGTATAGCAATCAAGCCTTGCTTGCCCAGAAGCACTGTAGAGAAGTAGAAACTAGCAGGAGAGCTAGGAGAATCCTGCCCTGCCAAGCACTGCCCCCGCTCTACAGCCTCTCAAGTACTATTCTCCATCTGCAGCACAGCACTGACAGGCACACAGTGCTCCTCCCTGACCAGACTCACTGTGGGTGGGTAGACCAGGCATCTGGGAAGGTGCCTTGATCAGAGTCCAGCTCTATTTCTAAGCACAATCACTGAGATCACTGCACTATGTCTGGAGCTAACCTCCTTTCTCAGAAAGGCTGATCAAAATTCAGTCAAGACACACACATTTAAGATAGAACAGCTCAGTCAGGCAGTGGTGGCGCACGCCTTTAATCCTAGTACCTGGGAGGCAGAGGCAGGCGGATTTCTGAGTTTGAGGCCAGCTTGGTCTACAGAGCGAGTTCCAGGACAGCCAGGGCTACACAGAGAAACCCTGTCTCGAAAAACCAAAAAAAAAAAAAAAAAAAAAAAAGGGATAGGCCATTTTTTAAAAATTATCCAGAAAGCACCAGACCTTGTCTCTGATGCTAGACAACACCAAAGATGTAAAAACAGAAGCAAATTCCCCTACCATTTCCTTCTTCCTACTCCCAGTCTTTCCGAATAAGGCCTCAATATACAGTACAGTCCTGGATGCCTTTGAACTCAGAGATCCACCTGTCTCTATCTCCCAAGTATTGGAACCACAGGCATGTGCCACTGTGCCTGGGAAGAACTTTTAGTGAAGGGAAGTTCTCAGTAAAATGTAGTCTTTAAATGTATAGTTTGTCCAAAACCAGTTCGGCTGTGTCCTTTGAATTCCAAATTTCTTTCCTCCTTTTCATCCAATACTACTGTAGACCTACAATTACCCTTTCCCTGTGTGCGAAATAGCCGCAGACGCAGACTGCGGATGGGCCAGTACTGCTAACGTCTGGAGGAAAAGATGACCTGCAAACCTGGGTCAGGTCTCTACACTCCCAAGGGGTAAGTATTACCATCTTCATCTACTCCCAGGGGCACCAAGCCTTCCCACATAGAAGTAGGACACTCACCAATGGGGTACTTGTGCTTATCTGTGTCAATCCCAGCATACACCACTCCACCAAATAGGTCATTCAAGATGGCAGCCAGAGCCTCAGCATTGAGCATCCCGTGCAAGGCACCAACAAACACCGTCCTGCTGGGATCCAGCCTCTGAGATGGGCTCCAGACAAAGTTGCTGTCAGCCAAGACCCAGGGGATTACCTGTACCTGAAAAACCCCCAAAAGTTTATCAGCTGGCATCTTCAGAGAGCGAGCTTCCTGTGCAGGAGGGTACATGCTCTGGATACTACAGCTGCAGCTGCAGTGACTACACATGGGTGAAAGGGCACTGTCACCCATCTGAGGCACACAGGCTTTACCCAACACAACTTAAGTTGAATTTCCTTTGTTCATAATGATAAAAGCAAATACAACAGACCTTGCTCATTCTGCAGAGTAACCAAGAAGGACCAAACTGACAGCCCCAGGATCCTATAACTCCAACCAAGGGCCACAGAAACTAACAGAGCACGAGTTCTCAAGAAAGAAAACAAGCGTTCCTTGTGACAAGTGAACTCACAGAACATTTAGAAGTTAGAAACATGAAGAACTGAAAGATGGAAATGCTTATGTCATCACTGAGATAGTCACTGGTCTCAACCAAGGTATTTAGAGGGCTTTGTGCTGGCAACAGTGGGAGCATCTTTCCCCACCCTCCTCTGTGTGTGTCTATGTGTCTCTGTCTCTATGTATGTCTCTCTGTCTCTGTGTCTGTCTCTCCCCTCTCCCCCCTCGTGGCCACATACAAAGATCTGAAGTGTTAAAAATTTCACTAACACCAGGGTAAGTGCTGACATCTGTCCTCTGAGTCTCTGAGCCCAGAATCAAGCCTAGTAGAGCAGGCAGAGGGCTTTACAATCAACTAGGCTTACAGATGCCAGTAAGTATTTTTGTAAAATTAGCTATATTTTCTTTAAATGTTTTGAAGCAGGAAGAGAACTGAGGCAAACACGAAGAGGTAAAAACAATTTAAAAGAAGATCTGAACAAGGTTGGTGACAATGGTCACAAGGTCACAAGTAAAGATATTCTTCAATGAAAATCTGCAGAGGTCAGACTTCCTGGGTGGGAAGCAAGGAGGAACCAGGCAGGGCCTAGACTTACAAGGGCCTGAAGTTTGAAGAACCTGGTAGAGAAGGTGCACAGGGAAGCCAACAGCCGTACAAGTTAAAGAAAACGACTACTTTGCACATAGGGCAATCTACAGTTACAGGACATAGCAAAGAATATAGTGTCTGGGTAAGACAGGTTAGACAGGTGAATCTGGGTCTAAAAACAGTAGAACCACAAAGTTAATAAATTATCTGAGATAGAAAAGATGACAGGAGGGAGTCAAATACATTGATGATGGAGGACACAGTTGGGACATGCAGTCACGTAAGGACTAGACAGCTGGAGCTGGAGCATCAAAGAGACACTCAGTCTCTGAGGGGATAAGAAGGGGGTGGGAGATGGGAAGGTATGACCAGAGTGTGAGCAGGCTGGCTGTCCTGTAGCTATGCCTCTTGAACAAGAGAAACATGGGGGAGCTTCTATTAAGCAAAGAACCAGACTAATCAATAAACTATTTAAAAGTGTTGTGGCTATCCTAATAGGCATTTCCCCCTTTTAATATATAGAATTTTTAAAAATTGACTTTAATTTCTAAGAGTTAATTTAGATTCACAGAAAAGCTGCACAAAAGAACGGACATTTCCCACATACCACACCCAAACACAAACACAAGTCCCTCAACTGGCAACATTCTGCACTAGAAGATCCATTTGTTCTGGCTGACGACCCCACACTGACAATTATCGCCTTAAAACCAGAGAGTTTATACTGGGTTCTTCATGTCTGCCACACATTAGAGGAAGAGGAAATGTGTAATGACTATAACACGGCAATGGTGGCTGAATGTCATCTCACAGCCTCCAAACTCCTTAGTGCTTTGCCTAGTCTGTGTCCCTCCCTTGGAGAGCACTGATCTTTTTAGTTAAGAGATATTTTTGGCTTCCTGTCTTATAAATGAGCAATACAATTTCATAATAGTTTTATGTCTCAAAAGTGATGTTCTTTGGAATCATCCTAATAAAAACACTACAGCAATTTCTAAATTCAAGATAATTGGTTCTCAAAACTCTATCCAGTCAGGAGCCTGATTAAAAGAGATTCCTAAACTCTATACAAATAACTCAGTAAGTCTGAGGTAAGAATCTGCAGGGAGGTTCCCCAGTGTGAAATCAGTAGCTATCCAGGACACACCAGCTTCTGTCAAGAATGTTTAAAGAGGCATCATATTGACAGAGCTATGTAACTAAGAAAGGCCGAGAGGGAGTGAAGCGGCCACGGCTGGGTGTGTGCTGAGGGGATTCCCTCACCATCATACATTATGGGGTCAGAATGCACAGTCTGAGAACTAGGGGAAATATCTGTAGATTTTTATCAGTTTAGTACAAGCAGAGAAAGTTGCTGCTTTTAGTTTCATCTCTAAGGTGAGGTTTGGGATTTAAGTAGATCAGAAAATAACAGGAACAGGTTGGGAAGGCTGACTCCCCACTGGTTCCAGGATTGTGTGTGCACATTCACATACCTTTATCTCAGCAAGGCTCAACAGCTGGATTTTTTTTTTAAAATGCAATCTAGAAAATAGTGGATGTATTTACCGTGGGACAAAAACAAAACAAAACAAAAAACCAAAACAGATTTCTTGCCTCAGCAAGAACTGGTGCCCTGGTGCCAAGAAACTCTAGTGCCACTGTCTGCCAAATATCAAGAAAGGAAGGGTACTGTGGTGGTCTGAATGAGAAATGCCCCCAAAGTCTGGGTGTTTGAATGCTGTCCCCAGTAGGTGGTACAGTTTGAGGGTTGGTGGTTATAACCTTGCTGGGGGAACTGAGTCACCCCGAGAAGGCTATGGGATGAAAATCCTCCTTCACTTCCTATTTGCTCTCTCTGCTCTGTGCTACGGTAAAGGATGTGAACTCTTAGCATTTGTTCTAGCAGCTTTCTTGTTCCTGCAATTATGAACTCTTATCCTTCTGGAACCATAAGCCCAAATAAATTCTTTTGTAAGTTGCCTTAAATCATGGTATTTTATCGAAGTGACTATGTTGGTTTCAATGAGAATGTCTGAACGTGTAGTCTGTGGTTGGTGGAACTACTTGGGAACAATTAGGAGCTGTGGCCTTTTTGGAAGTGGGTGTCACTGGGGGCAGGTTTTGAGGTTTAAAAATATTCCCCAAGTATTCTCTGCCTCCTGCTTGAGGTTTAGAGATGTGACGTCTTCACTGTTAATGCTGCCATACCTTCACTCCACATCATGAGCTCTAACCTTCTGAAGCCATAAACCAAATTAAATGTTCTCTTTTATAGGTTACTTTGGTCATGGTGTTTTATCACAGCAATAAAAAAGTAACTAACATAGCAATGGAAAGTAACTAATATAGATTACCAATATAATACTAATATAGGATTACCTCTTTGCAGCGCATCCTTCGGCTAGACATCTTGAAATAATATTCACTCAGACCATCTGGGCTCAGCGGGTCATGAGAACAAGCCTGAAGCAAGGCCCGGACGGACTTCTCTAGTTCAAACACCAAATACACATACCCTATACTCAATGGAAGAAAAAGAAGCCTTAATATCCCTCAGATGGCAATTTAACATCCTCTAGTGCAGCTGAAGAGCCAAGGCTTTGAGCAGGGAGTTTCTTCTAAGGGAGGAAGCCTCAAGTGCAAGACACTTTTTTTGGAGGATAGGTGCTGAGGATTGACCCCATAGTCTTGTGCATGCTAGGCAAGCACTCCACTACTGAGTCGAATCCCTTACCCCAAAGCACATTTTGTTCTACTCCTGAAAAGGCTTGTCAGATCATTTACTATGCCTTATGCTATGCTAAGGGAGAGAGATTTACATCAAATTTCACTGTTGGAAGGTACTGTCAGGCTGGGACAGGAGACCCCACCTATGACCATACAGCTCTCTGCTCCAGAACATAGAGTATGCCCAGGTCAACAGAGCCAGGAAAAATATCACGTTTGTGGTCAGCTTGCCAGGAGATGCAGGTATTGCTTTAAAAGCCTAATTAAATCACTGATTCAAGTTCAGTGAAGATGGGGCAGAGTGAAAATAGCACCTGCTTCTTTCTACAGGGCAAGGATCTCATTATAGACCAGTGAGGAATCAAATACTTGCTCCTCATTCCTGCCAACTCCAAAGGGAATCTCAGAACTGGGTCAGACAACAACCCCTGGGGCAACAAAGGCAGGCAAAAGAACACTCTTGAAGTGAACACCTTACTCAAGTGGGAAGGCACTGGTGGGGTTTAGGTTCAGAGGGAGGTGCTCAGGAAGGGGTCTGATGGCATCTCCCCACATCACTGCAAGTTTGGACAGATGGACAAAGGAGTGTGCAAAATAGAGGAGGGTGTGTTGACTTTACCCTGGAGTGCCTACTTTACCAGCATGCGTCTGTGACAGCCCAGCAACACATGGTGCAGTACATGTGAGGGAGAGGGGAAAAAAAAGTTCCTACCATGTCTTTATTACCTTTAGGCATATTACCTTTGGGAGGACACCGGGGGTGCTTGCCATCCTTACCAGGCCACTCCACACTCAGAGAGCCAAAAACACGGAAGGTGTTAACCAATCCAGCTGCACAGATGGGGAAGAACAACAGAAACCAATACATAGTCTACTCAGGAAAGACAAACACAGGATCACCAGTACTCCTCCCAAGGTTCACTGCTCCTGAAAAACAACTCAGAACTGACTTCTGGTCTCAAGTGTAAGCAGACACACAGAGCTCTACAAAAGCTTATGAAATGTGCTCTCTCTCTCTCTCTCCTCTCTCTCAGCTGCTTGTTTAACACCCTGTGCTGAGGCAGAGGTTCAGGCTCTAAACTGGAGCCTAGGGTTCATCCTCTTGAAAGATATACTCCACCTTCAACTCCTAAGAGATCTCAGAGGCAGCTCACCTTCTGTAATATCCCAAGGAACACCTCCTAGGAACACCTTGCATGAGTAGATGGGGTTCTTATAGTTCCGGGGAGGGAGCTGGCCACTCCAGGTACACGTAGCTTCATTCACAGCTTTGGGAGGAGACAAAACAAAAAACAAGGGTTCAGACAATCAACAAAGTCACTACTCTTCTCTGAAATGGACTTGTTGGGGAAATAGAAAAGTCACAACTCCAACTGGGCTTCCCAAGAGAAGACTATCCATGATTATTCTGAAAGACAGAATACTTTATGTCTCCTCAAATATTTAAGGTAACTTTGATAATCCTATCTCATCAGTTTTGCCTCCAATAAAATCGAAAAGAATACCAGATGTATAGGGTAAAAATATCACAATTAAAGCTATTTTGAATATATAACTTATTAACTATTAACAAAGAAGTTTTATTTTTTTAATACATTGGTTGTCTATTTTTAAATATTTATTTATTTATGAGTACACTGTAACTGTCTTCAGACACACCAGAAGAGGGCATCAGATCCCATTACAGATGGTTGTAAGCCACCATGTGGTTGCTGGGAATTGAACTCAGGACCTCTAGAACAGCAGTCAGTGCTCTTAACCACTGAACCATCTCTCCAACAAAGCAGTTTTAATCTTGCTATTGTTTATAGTAGTAAGTAGATTAATAAATATTTAGGAGTAGACAGAACAATTACATATGCAATGCCCTACAAGTTTCTGACCCTAGCAGACGTTCTCCCTCAGTTAAAGGGACCTCTACTGTTTCCTTATCTTGTCTCTGAATTCGTCCACCACAGAAGTCAAGACACTGTCAGCAGAAACACAACTCAACAGAGAGCACACCTCCATACCCCACAACCCGACGCACAAGCGTTTGAGTAGGCACTGAACTCCCCTGCTGCCTATACAGTATGATAATGTATTTCTGCCCAAACCCACTGCTTCCTACTTATGTCAAGAGGCCCCTTCTGCTGTATATGCTTGGAACTCTCTTCAGATTGGCCTGTCCCGCTAATTTCCAGAGGTCTGTTCTCAGAGGTCAGTTCAAGCCTTTCACATCAGAAGGTGACCTGGGTAAGGACTTCTCGACACATTACCCTTTTCTTCAGCACTGAGGAAGACATTCTAGGAAATGAGACGTTATTCCATCATGGATTCTAGGGTATTCCCTAACATGCATAGGGCTAATGTGTTGCTGTGACAAGAAACTGGGCAGTGCTAGCAATATCTCACATAAAAACAGGTAGCCTCCAGAAAGCATCCCAAACAGTGGCCACACAGTAAACACAAACACGGCTATCACTAGATGAACAGGGTATTTGCACCATTAGGGTAGAAGGAGACAGGGATGAGCTCTATGCACACACGTAATAGAGAAATAATGTTCACTCAGTCAGGTACCAGACCACAGAACCATGACTTGGGTGGAAAGCAATGAGGACATTAGTAGTTAATGATATAAGTAGCTCATTTACTTCCAAGCTCAGGTGTAATGTAAAAAAAAAGATTTAACATACACTTAGAATTATGCACATAATTCTAATCCTAACACTCTGGAAGCAGAGGCAGATGGATCTCTAAGTTCAAGGCCAGCCTGGTCTACAGTGCAGTCCAGGACAGTCTGGGCTATGTACAGAGACCTTGTCCCAAAATCCAGAAGAAAAAAAAAAAAGACTATTGAAACAAATTTTTAAGATTTATTTTTATTTTATATATATAGGCGTCTAACCTGCACATACACCTGTGCACTGTGTGCATGCCTGATGCTTGCAGAGGCTAGAGAGGGTTTGGATCCCCAGGAACTGGAGCTACAGATAATCATAACATGCCATATTGGTGGTAGGAACTGAACTCCCAGGTCCTCTGGAAGAACAACCAGTGCTCTTAACCACTGAGCCATCTTTCCAGTCTTCACTTAAGACTATTTAAATGACAGAAACTAAAGGACTTCAAAGAGATCAGAGCACTTGATGATATCCTACACCTGAGAAGTTAACAACTAGACTACCTATGCTGAATGTACCAATCAAAAAATCTTAGGGCAGGAAGTCAGAAAATGAACTTTGACTGCTATGACTTTCAATTAGAGATAAGGAAGGCAGACAAAACTGTAGTCATTATTTGTATTTCTCATGCAACAATCAAAAGCAAGAGCGGTGCGAAGCCATTTTCCACAGAAGTGCACAGTAAGAGGTGGGGCCAGCCATCTTCTGCTGTGGCACAGTCTGTGTAACCAGGTTGTCCGCCTGCTTCAACTCAATCTCAAGGATGTCCTTTTTATTCTACAGAACACATGGCTCTTTAGACCCAGAATGTTACCATGCTATCAAACCCTCTTCCAGAAGCGCTCATCACTGTGTGAATAAAGGTCAAACCTATCTCTAGAACGAGGTCTGAGGCTTCACACATAGCCACAGCTATATAGCACTTACCTGCAGCCTGACGATGGAGTCTAGCCTCTCTCTCTATGCTGAATGGGTCTTTAGGAGCTCCAAGAAGGTCCCAAGATGGCCACACAGAAGCTCCTGGCCATCTCTTTGGAGCACTGGTTGGAGAGGGAGCAACTGCAGCAAGAGCAGCTTGTTCTTGGTCCATTCGGGACCCAACTCCCATCTTTAAAGGGTCTCTGGGACCATTTCCCGTCATAGAAAGAAAGGGCAGAGGAGGGGAAATGCGAAGGCTTGACTAGAAGAGGAAAAAGACACACGTTTTAAAAGACAGTTTTGTTATAAAGTAATAATCACATAACAGAAATATGAAAAATATCTAATATAACACTTATAATTTGCATTTATAATTTTATATAGTTTCTTCCGGTCTGTCTTCCTATTCATTTTTAAGATTAGTTACAGATAATATAATTAAAATAAACTGTCTCTCAACATAGACATTTTTTTCTTGCCAGAGAATTTTCATAACAATTTTGATAAATTTATCACATTTTATTTAGGAGACCAGTTACATCCTAAGGATCCAGTTACCTATTGCTGCTATTGCTAAACAACTTTTCCCTCTGACGCACTTATGTTCTATTAGAAATGTATTTGAACATGTTACACTATATATTTGTGTTAAAGCTTGAAATTCTGAGAGTCAAAATTGTGTATTATTAAAAGTTATTGATAGAATATTTTCTATAAGTACAAAAACTGTCTCATTTCTTTTTCTGTGTTAGCTTTGTCTCCTTTCAAATTAATCCTTAGCTGTGGTATCTGAGAGAGCTGTATTTGTCAGGCATGAGGTAAAGTGAGTTCTATGTAAGCAATGAAACAGAGCGAGTCCGTTGTGAACCTATCCCACAGGGTGTAACCTCAAGTCCAGAGAAGTAAAGGACCTGATTACAGATGGCATTCTAGAAACTAGTCTGGACAGAGCAAATGAATGGCAACAAGAATACTACTAATTAATGCCAGCGTTCAAAGTCCAGGATGGGTGGAAGACGGCAACAGGGTGGGTTCTAAAAGTCATGAATGGGTAAGCTCAAAGATAAGAGGGTGAGAAATGAGCCCTCCTAGTCAACTAAACATTTAGTACTTGAAAAGCAAAGTTGAGGTGGTGCGTACACTGTATCTTACTTCAAGAAATGGTCTCATTGCCTCGTTCCCTTCAAGACACATATGTGAGTACTTTTACCCCCTAGCTATACTGCCTATGCTCTCCTATACATGCCGTTTATACCTTCTTCCCCACCACGCCAATCTGTTTCCTAACTCTGATTAACATGGAGCCTGCACAGGTCACCCTTGACTGTAGGTAGAAAACAGGATATATAAATTTGATGAGAGTTTCAGACTGTGAGTTGGCATGGGTCAGTGGAAAAGTACAGGAGCCAGAGTCAAATCTACATCAAAATTCCAGTGTTAATGATTAATTATTATTTATTAATGTCACTTACTAAAATACCACTTATGAACTTTGGGACATTATACACAGAGGTATATAAATAATATTTTTTAAAAAACTAAAAAGAAAACATCCATGTACTTCAAGAAACAGGACACTGACAAGATGCTCATATTCACTTTGAAATCCACTGTTCTCTAACAGTCTTGAGTAACAGCAAAAGACACTAGGTTCTAAAATACAGTTCTCATGGGCATTCAAAGTGTCTCTGAGTTTGCTAAGGATGATCTATCCTGCCTGCGTCCTACTGTGAGGCACCCATCTCAAGCTCTAAGACACATGCTGTAGCATCTTTCCCCTAGGACACACAGATAACTCCACCTCCACACCCCCCACTACTGAGCATGTTACATACAATCAAATCTGAGAGATGGTCTGATCCAGAGCTGAAGCCACTCGTGTCTGAGTCAGAGGGGCTGCTGGAACGTGAGTCCAGGATGGGCCGGGTGTCCAGGCGAGATCCTCTAACTGAGGGTGCTGGGAACTTGTTCAAGTCAGACCCAAGGGGATCCAGAGACAGGAAGCTCAAGGGGGTTTTTCCTAAGACATTTCCCAGTGGATTTTGGAGCATGCTTAATACTAGGATGACAAAAAAAATATATGAAGAAATAATAAATAAAAAGAAGGAAAGAAAAGGAGAGCCCATAACCTCTTTAATTTTCTTTCCAGACAAGACCGTTTTTTTTCCTTCCATAGTTGCCCAAGGCAGATTTAACCTCTGAGAGCATTTCAGAAACAGAACACAATGTACAGACAACTGATGGTTTGGGAGAGCTGGTCACTTAGTCCTTATTCGAAGTTACAGGATGACTGACCACCAGAACTCCTACTAAAGCAACAGCAAGACTTTTCTCTGCCACCAGGCTTAAGGAGTAGTGCCACCATCAGAGACTTTCCCACTGGAGACTTTGGTTAAAGTTGCTATTAATGTCTGGATACACCTGCAGTACAACTGGGAAGTCAAAACCATATTCCTCCACTGGCTTTCAGTGTGTTTACTAGATTCCCGCTTTTCTAGTGACATTTTGTTAAAACACAGAATTGCATGTAATGCACCACAGACTAATACAGCATGAGCATGTCTCATCTGGTAAGCCTTTTCTGAAAACTTCTAGCATACACAAGTTTTCTATGTAGCCCCAAATTTCAAACATTTAGGATGGAAGCAGAATGATCTCATAAAGTTCACTATCTGAGGAAACAAACCTGGTATGAAACCCCTGGTATGAGACCTCTTTCAGATGGCTGTAACTCTGAAAAGCTCACATGGTTGCGTCTTTGAGCATCCTCTTTCTTCTCACTGGCCTCTTGAGTGAAATACCAACTATTTCATAACACCAATAGCCAGGTTCAATAATCAGACAGCAGATGAAAAGTGCTCAGCAAAAATGCCCAACTCATAATAAACAAATACCTAACATCAAAAAGAATAAAAGCCAGATGTGGTAGACATTCCTGCAACCAACCCCAGCCACTTGAGTGGGCTAAGGCAAGAGGATTCTGAGTTCCAGCAGAGGTGGGACAGTCTCAAAAAAGGGGGGAGGGGGAGGAGAAAAGGAGAGAAAGAGGAAGGAATGAGGAACCTGAGAGAACTGTATCTTTCATCTACAAGGAGAAAGAATAAAAAGGCTTTACTATGAAGTGTGGACACATTATGTTAAGATAGAAGCTTTGACATTTTATTCATCTGAAGAATAAAGAAAACATTTGTCTTAGTGAGTCCATGATGACAGAGCAGAGGTAGCGGGCAGCAGTCAAAAACTCAAATCACAAGCTAAAGAAAGGTAGAGAGCTAAATGGACTGAGTTTCTGAAACCTCAAAGCCCACCCCAAGTGACATACTTTCTCCAGCAAGAGCATACCTCCTAATCCTCCCCAAGCAGCCAACTTGGGGTATTTAAAAAAAACAGGCGTATGGGGTATCTCATTCAAAGCTCTGCACGATTCATCTCTCAGCATGAACCCTAATAACGTAAGCATTCAACAGTGAGTATAACTGTCCCCTACTTCAGCCCTGACTAGCAATTAAGTGAAACACAAGCCATCCAGAGCTTCCCAGATGTCCAAGCACAAGAATACATTTCTCCAAGTCTGGAATCAAAGTCAAGGCATCACTTGGGGTACCAGAGTAAGTGCCATTCATGATAGATCATGACAGAACATTACACACAAGATTCAAAATAGCTGTTATCAAGGCATTAGACCATACCCTTATCCTCAGGCATATGACCCCCCCCCCCCAGATAAAGACAGTATATGTGTGTATTTTTAGCCTTTATTTCCTAAATGCAGACAACATTGTGGATGTATTTATCCAATTATTATTCTATAGTGGCAAAAAAAATGCTTAAATTAAAAAATGTCATTCCCATCAGCAATGACAAGTTCAGTCCTTTTACATCTTAAGGAATACCAGGTACAGTCAGTCTTTTATTACTGCTATTGTTACCATTATTGGTTGTGTGTGTGTATGGGGGTGGGCAGGCAGAGAAAGGGAGATATATATGTGTGGGTACCATGCCATAATGTCCAAGAACAACTTTATGAAGTTGAGTCTCTCCTTCCTCCTTTATGTGGGTTCTGGGGATCGATTCTGAACCACCAGAATGGGTGGCACATGCCTTTACCACTGAGACATCTCACCAGTCTGTGGTCACTTTTTTTATTTTAGGATATATATTATCTATGGGGCTCGGGGGAGCCAAATATATCCACAAAGGAGTTAGTTTATTATTTTGTTTTTCAAGGAAACAGTCTTTTACCCTAGGCCTTTCAAAGTGGTTTTCAAGTATTAGCACTTAACTACATGCTGGAACTAAATGTCTCAAAACACTTAGATTCTAACACTCAGCACAAACAATTCTTGATAAACTTCTCAAGTAATCCTTGTTTTATCAAACTCCTGCCTGAAATAACTAAAATAATCCATGCTTCTGAGATCGTGCTTTAAAAAAGCAAGAGGTGAGAAGATTTTAGCTTCCTCTCTAGTGTTGCAAAGCCTGCCAATAGTCCTGTTATTGTATAGACCATTATGCTCACTAGTTATTAAAATGGCATCAGACTCCTTAGAGCAGTGGCTCTCAACCTTCCTAAAGCTGCAACCCTTTAATACAGTTCTTCATGTTATGGCGACCCCCAACCATAAGATTATTTTCATTGCTATTTCATAACTGTACTTTTGATGTTACAAATGTAAATATCTGTGTATTCAGATGGTCTTAAGCAATCCCTGTGAAAGGGTTGTTCAATCCCCAAAGGGGTTGCAACCCATGGTTGAGAACCACTGCCCTAGAAGGACACTTCCTTCCTCACATTTTACAAAAACAAGCTTAGGGTTGTCAACACTGAAGTGACAATCAAACCATAAAAGAGGAGCTAGAGGATGACTCAGCATAAAAGAGGAGCTAGAGGATGACTCAGTGTTAAGTGCACTTGCTATTCTTGCATGGGATCCAGGTTCAGTTCCCAGTATCCATATGATGGCTCACTTCCATCTGTAACTCCATTCCAGAAGATCTGATGCTTTCTGACTTCTGTGGATACCAGGCATGCACTTGCATGCAGGAAAAATATACACATGAAATATAATAAATAAATCTAAAAACATCATTACAGAGCCAACTATGATAAAAAAAATTTGGTTCTGTATAGAGGATAACTAAAAAGCCACTGAAGAGATGCTCTGAGGAGCTACTGAGGACGGCAGAGAGGCTGGCCACAAAACCTGAGGATGTCCTGTAGTATCTACCATCCAGATGAGCGACAGAACACTTAAAACTGAACTTCAACATATTCTCCATCAGAACTAAGGTACCTTGATGGATATTAGACCCACAGTGGGTTATGGTCATTTTCCCTTATGGGACATGGACTAATACTTGATGGTGACAACAAGCGAGGAGTTAAGGAGCTGGTCAAGTGCTACAAGTCAAAACAGATCAGAAGCAGATGAACAGAAAGTTAGCTATTTCCATAAGAACATGAATCTTTACACGTTCTAAGGACAATGAGGTGCAGGATATGGAACTATAAGTGGCTAGCTTACAATAGATTAAGTCTAAACGCTGGATAGGTTTAACCACACAGATATTTGAGATATCCATGGTTGATAGCTGAACCCAGGGTTTAAACAAATCCCAGGCAGTAGTGGCACACTCCTTTAATCCCAGGACTCAGGAGGTAGAGGCAGGTGGATTTCTGAGTTTGAGGCCAGCCTGGTCTACAGAGTGAGTTCCAGGACAGCCAAGGCTACACAGAGAAACCTTGTCTTGAGAAACAAAAACCAAAGCCAAACAAATGGGTGGGGAAAAAAAGGTGTTGAAAGAATCTGAGATGGGGACATACTTGCAAGTAGAAAGGGCTGGGGTGGAGAGGAATAATGCTGAGGTAGCCCAGGCTGAGAAAAAACGAATAGGCCCTACACCTGGCAAAACAGCAACTGAAAAGCTTTAAGCTCCATCCTCCCTGAGGACTTATGTGCAGTTGACAGAGGAGAGACATTTCCTTCAGCAATGGAACCACTGGAAAACTAGGGTGCCTATATCCTATAAAAACTATCCTAAGAAACCCTTTAGATCTCTGTCCCTGACTTTGTCTCTCTCCCTCCCCCACAGTTCCCTCCCTCCTCTCTCTCTCTCTCTCTCTCTCTCTCTCTCTCTCACACACACACACACACACACACACACACACCCCTGAAGAAAATTCTTTTGGAGCTGTTCAAATAAGCCCCAAGCTTCCACTATTCCCAAAGGCTAAGAACGTCAGCAGATAACATCTTAAGTCTATAGCAGAAACCTCTTAGCTTTGCTATAATCTGTCTACCTGGCATTTCAATCAGTGTTTTTTTTGTTTGTTTATTGAGTCAGGGTCTTACCATTCATCACTTGCTGGCCTGGAATTGTCTATGTACACTAGGCAGGCCTCAAACTAGTGGTCTTCTCATCTCCCAAGTGCTGTGATGGCAGCATATAACCACTACACCTGGCTACCATCAGTGTATTTTTAAAGTGCTTTGATTTATGACTGTCTTTTCTATAAAAATTTCATCAAACTGTTACCACACTGGAACACAGTATTTGGGGTAACCAGAATTTGCGTTCCCAAGCTATGGTCATTCACACTGGGCTCCAGTATAAACTTCCTCTATTTCTTTTAGGTGAGACCTGTGTTTTTGCATCATCACATAGCACAAAGACATACGCAAAAAAATTCTAAGAGAAAATAACTAGATTAAAGGGGCCATACCTAGGGACACCAAGGACAAGAATGGGCTATGGGAACTATGCTTTTACCCCAAATGGTTTTGATTTTGTTTTGTAAATGCATTGTAAATAGCCCAAAACCAACACGGTAGCCAGCACAGGTAACTTTCCTCACCATTCCAGTTTAGCGTACTCACTTGTATCGATACATGTTTTGCCAGCTACAAATTCTATTTATCTCAGCTAACCTGAAAACTGTTAGTATCTTGGGATTCTTGCAAATTACCTCATCAACAACAGGAATTGTATCTATAGAAAACTTCTACTGAGAGGCCTGGCATGATGGCACACTCCTTTAATCCCAATACTTGAAGGTAAGGCAGGTGGATCTCTGTGAGTTCCAGGACAGCCTGGTCTATGCAGCAAGCACTGAGCCAGTTAAAACTACATCGTAAGATCCACCTTCCTCAAACATCAACAAAAGAAATCCTCTACGATGGCAACAAGCCTATCCAAATAGAAAATGGCTCAACAACCCACACTAGTTAATTCCACTTTCTCAAGAGATGGTCAGTCATCTATTTTATGATTTGGACCAGGTTCAGTTAAGTTCCTACTAATAGCAACTTTTCCATTTACTGAACATCAAAAACACATCTCAGATCTTTCCCTAAATTCTAATAAGCAATAGCCCATCTTAACAAAGTTTTGAGGTTAGCAATGTACATCCCATAGCAGAGAACAGTCCAGAAGTGCACCATTCACTAGCTACATTATAAACCATTACTGAGACCTGTGTCTACTTATTTTCATGTCCTTGGCATATCTCCTTTTTTGTTCAAGTCTTTTAAGATCATCAACCACAGATGAGAAATATCACCTACCAGAAGTGCAGGGGATCTAAAGGAAAAGTCTCAAAAGTTAGCGATGGCCATGGTAAAAACTCATTAAAATGTACCTTAGACACCTCTTGAGGTCTGAACCAGAATCTGCATTTTAACAAGATCCCTGTGAGATTTGTATATATACATTAAGGCTTTGAAAATTCCAGCCCCAGACCCCCAGGTTTTATTACTTTAAGTTTCTAATTACTATACCCTTAGTGCACCCAAACATGCTTCATATGAAATTATTTATCTTAATTTAAAGATTGGAGCTTATAAATAAAGCTCTTACAGTACAATAAAGACTAACATTCAAGGACATAGGAAGCCAAAATGACTATACAGGACATTTCAAAGAGTCTGATTTCTAAAAACACTGTGTGGGAGTAGGGGACGAGGCAGAGAGGCAGAGAAACATAGCACCACAAATAATAAAGACTATAAAAAGAATGGCATGGAATATAGTCCTTTCAGGAAAGTGATGGCCGGAACTAACTGCATCCTGTAAAAAAGCTCACAATGAACAGAAACAAAGGAGCTAAGGCCTACTATTTCAGGCAGATATGTATTTAAAAAGCAAGACAATTGCTACAGAAGACATTGCTGGGGCTAGAGATAGCTCAGTCATTAAAGGCTAAGGTCATACACACACACAAAAGACTTTACTGTATCACTGGGCACAGGAAAAACTTGGAATATAAAAAAAATAGTCTAATAAGTGAATATATCTATTTTAAACTGCCCAAAGTTCATTGCTGTTTTGTTGTTAACAAGTCTAGGTAAGACTGTTCACAAAGAATGTGCATACACAAATACATATAGAGAAAATGTACAGCTGAATGTCAACAATAGGAGAATCTAAATTAAGCTGGTTTGAGATCTCTTTCAGCCCACAAAATGAGCCAAGTTTCTGGAAACTGTGACCCACAGTCAGATGCCCTCAAGTGACCTGACTGTCCCTTTACAGCCCAACCCAGCAGAAGGTTCCAACTCATTAATGCCATTTCAGAGCACAAGAGACCAAATCAGCAGTAATTATTTTTAGACTGATTTTAAACTTTCTCTACTTTCACCCTTCTCTCTATGCCAGGTCTCCAGTTTTTCAGCTGAGTCATTGTTGGAATTTTTGAAGCCTCCCTCTCCAAGAGTCTAAAGGTGCCCAGATCTGATGACAGCACTGGCAATAGCAGCAGGGCTGGGACTAGATGCCTTTATCACAAGATGCACCTCTTAGCTGAAGCTCACAGTTGAAGTGGGACTAGGCCCAGGACACAATCATCAAATACTTGTAATCTAGTAAGAGTAGTCACAGAGAACATCTAGGAGCCATTATTCCAACCCTAGATAGATAGCTGTATACTGGAAGCCTCCATTCCTATGTGTACCCTTAGTTCTGAGGCTGAGCAGAGAGTTGAAGCAAATCTGCAAGATAATTTAGTTGGGCTCTAGAAGTCCATATTCCATATAGGAGAAGCCTAACCCTTCTTGAATGTTGGCTCATAAATAGTTTGAAAAAGGTTGGGGAAGCAGAGCAAAGACATTTGTGTCATCCCAGGCCGCTCTACTCTATGGATCAATGGGGAAGTCTGCAAATGAAGCAGCACAGGGAACATTACATTCAACTGGTTAACAGGACAGCAACCAAAGAAGGTGAATAGGTTAACATCATGAAACTTCTATAAAAGGGGATTAGAATAGACAAGACATGTCCTCTGGCATCCTTAGGCTGAGTATCTCACTTGTCCACTGGGCTTCTGTACTAAGTGGCCATTAAGAGTTCTTTTTTCCAGGTCCCTCAAGGTAGATTTGAAATGTCACTTTACTCTCCTGCTGAGTAATGCTGCATACAGAAGAGTCATAAGGGGAAGGCAGAAAGACAAATTCAGTGGCTGGTTAAGCTGATAAACTGAGACCAAGGGTGGAAAGTGAGTGGGAACGATCTGTCAAGTGCCCTTATCTTAAGAGATTTCATCAATGAACACATCACCCTGGGCTACTTAGCCTTTGTACTACATGAGGTTACCTTAAGTCTGGTCTAACATATTAAGGTCCTGGTCACAGAAAAGGGTTTAATAGGAAGAATGGGAGTTTTACAACAAAAGATACCAGGTTTGGGATGCTCAGACAGACAATAGTATGCCACTATGTGTACCTTTGCAGGTTTTTCCTCATCTGTACAAGCACTGAAATCATGTGCTATGTTCAGCATTTATATATATATATATCTGTATGTCACTCCACTCATCATCACAGGGTACACAGCCCTGACATACTATTAAAGGACTTTTTCCTTGATAGTCATGGTGATTTTCTTTCTTTTTTTTTTCTTTTTAAAATTCTATTTCCTCTGGGTGTGCCCATATATGCACATGTGTGTAGGTAAGAAAAAAATTTGGAATTGGTGTTCTTCTTTTACCATGTGGGTACCAAGAATCAAGCTCATGTTGTCAGGCTTGGTAACAAGGGCCTTCCCTGCTGAGCCAACTTACCAGCCCTAGAACAATGACTTCTTTTTAAAATCTTTTTTAAAAAGAATTTATTTATTTCATGCATGTGAGTACACTGTCACCATCTTCAAACACACCAGAAAAGGGTACCAGATCCCATTACAGATGGTTGTGAGCCACCCTGTGGTTGCTGGGATTTGAACTCAGAACCTCTGGAAGAATAGCCAGTACTCTTAACCGCTGAGCCATCTCTCCAGCCCAGCCCTTAGAACTTCTTAATGATAATAATTCCATCCTATTCACTGACATACCTTTAGTATCCAACAGTTTCTGGCAGACAGTGTTTAATACCTGAGTGAATGTTATAGTCAAGATCTTCAGTCAAGAGCCCTACTCTCCAACCTCACCTAATTCACTGTCAAATACTTAAAAGTGGTAGAAGACAGTCAGGTGTGGGGCTACAACTTACCAGGGGAAAGTATCAACAACCAGAGTCTAAGCAATAACAGGCTCCACACACAGAGACAATAGGATACCAGGCTGCTTACAAGTACAACTCACAGATTTTCTAAAGCTATTGAACTATCTCCTTCCTTCCTCAAGAAACTGAGTGAATTGGTTTTCAGATGGAAAGGCAGTGTGGGCACTGGAATGTGGGCTGTGTGTTCCTGCATTACTGGCAAGGGTGCACGATCTGGCACTGCAGCTGGCTGGTGGGAGGGCTCCATCCTACTCTAGGAGATGGTTCCCTCATATGGGCTTTCCACGAAGGCACCAAGCTTAGGAAAAGGAGAAGGCTACCACCACAGCTCCTAAGGGCAAACACAGGATGGAGATGAGGAATGAGTATGTTTTAACACCCAAAAAGCAAGAGATACTCATGCTAACCTAGCCAGATCATTACACTGGGGCCAGTCTCAGGTCTTTATGAATTCTGAAGTTCAGACTGCAGCCTTTCCCTAATCCACAAAATCATGTAAAATATTTATTACCAAATGCTTGAGATGGAAGGTAAAGAAAACACCCCCTTTCAGACTAATAGCTGTAAGATCTGGTTCTTCAGGGGGTGGGAAAGCTGATACAATTATGTCTAGACCTAGCTTTTCTTTTTCTTTTCTTCCCTTCCTGAGACAAGGTCCTGCTACATTGCCCAGGTTGGCCATGAATTCCTGAGCAGACAATCATCTTACTGTATAGCTGTTAGAACAGGCTTTCTAAGCCTCAAGATGGACACATCTAATTTCCACGGGCCTAGTTGCAGTTCAGAGCTAACTCTGTAGCTATGAGAAACAGGAGGAAAGAAGGGCCATAACCCAATTGATGCCAGCACAAATCAGACACTGATGAACACACATAGGTACTCATCTCCAGTGTATGCTCTTCTTTTGCTCAGATCCTGTAGGAGTAAAAAAAAAAAAAAAAAAAAAAAAAAGGGCAAGGCTCGTTTCAAAGAACACATAAAAGGAAGTACTGTGGCCTCCAAAGCAAATGACATCGAACAGTGACACAGTTCCTGGCCTAGGGAACAGAGTACTTATCAACCTCCCCCCCCCCCCCCCCCCCAAAAAAAAGCTGGAGATAGCATTCAAGATAACTTTACCTTCAAGGGATCCAACCTACAAACCAATAGAAAGAAAATCAACCTTCCTCTTCCCCAAAGTGCTTTACTAAAACAAAGGGGCATTGAAATGTCTAACGTACATTAAGAGTACCAGACTCTGCAAAGCATTCTTAAAAAACACCATATAGGGTGGAGGCCAGAGAAACCAACGTAGCAGTACCTTGCTGCCATGACTCCTGGTCCTAGACTGGGGAGGTTGAAAGGACAGCAGGCTCAGTGTACCCCACTGCCCACATCAATAGCAAATGGCCACACACACCAGTCCTCCATTATTCCCATAGAATCTACTAATACTTTTGTATTGTGACATAAAGTAAAATATATTGATTTTTGAGCAATACTATGTATCATTTAAATTCACAATTCTTCCTGGAAAATTTTACTATTTTGACCTGGCTAATCTTCCCCCAAATACCACAAGAAGGGAATAAGCAGGTAATAGGAAGGTCTGAGCAGAAGCAGTTCAAAGATTTGTCAATAACTCCCTGTAATTTGCTCCCATTAATCCTGTATCAAGAAGATAAGAGATCCTAAAGGGGAGTGGCCTCTTACCCACTAGTTACCTTCGACAGGCAGTCAGCCTCTTCTCTGTATCTGGGAGTTGCCCTATCTATCTATCCTCCTCCCCAACCAGTCCCTTTCCAGGATTGATGTTCTTAACCTAATATTAAGGCAGTCCCAATAGTCAAATAAAATTGCTCAGTTAATTTTCTCTCACTATGACTCAGGGCTACCCAACCTTCACATATAGCTCTTTAGTTTTAAAACCACTAAAGAGAATCTGGTCATACAGTAATCAGTTCTTTAACTCCCCTCCCCCACCTAAAAGTGTTTTGCTTCATCATCTCCAAGACAGGCCTGGACACCAGGGGCTTAGATGGATCATATCTGCATAAGGCTGAAACCTTGGGGACCCTTGTCAGGGCTACCTCAGGTGTAGACTAAAAACTCCAGGGAATTTGTCAGGGCAAATAGAAAAGCGGTATCTGCCTTTAGCAGCAGTCTCTGTCATACAACACACAGCTACCGTTGCTTGCAAAACAGCTCTGTGTTGTGTGTTGTGAGGGAGTGATGCAAAGGGGAAAAGAACAACTGTTGCTTTGGTATCTTAGCTCACCACCCAACTCGGCCCCCTCCCCTAGTCAGCCACCATATTCTCTTGCACTCACCTGACTGTGTGCTGCTCTGGGCTGAGGAGTCTGAGTCCTGGGTGCTCCAGGGTCGGTCCCAGCCAGTCAGACTGAGTGACTGCAGGCCAAGGCACAATCCATTTGCATCTAAGAGGCCACGGGGAGATTCTTGCGCAGAGGTGGGGAAAAGCATCCTGCTTGTAACTGTTTCTTCAGAGTCCTGGAAGTCTGCTTTGGAAAGATGAACAGCAAAACAAACCCCTAGAGTTAAGGGTTGTTTTTCTCAATACTATCAACAATAAATACCACCAATATTAGTTTCCTCAGGTTCAGGGGTAAGACATCCAAGCTGGCTAGATGCTGCAGCTGCTGCCTCTGTACTTTTGGCAGCGTTCAAGCAAGAATAGTTGCCATATAGCCCCCTCCCCACACACCCCTATCCCGTCTGCATTACAGACTAGGTAGCATGTGATCAGGCTGCTGATGCTTCCCGCTGCCAGTGACATCAGCTGGCTGAGCCTAGCAATAGAGAACCGCATCATCTCTCACAGAAGGGGGGGGGGGGGAGTAGTAGGAGGGGACGACTGGGAGGAGACTTGCCTCCAAGGGAAAGATAGCACAAGAGCTACTTGGAATAGTCCGATGCAGTATGGTTAAGTCAGGGTTGTGAGACAGCGCCGTCCCTTCAGTCTCGGCAATGGTGGCCAGTCTGCTGACAGCAAAGCCAAAAGCAAAGCAATGTGGACTGCTTGCCTGTACTGCTCTGAGCTCCTGCCACTCCCTCTCTCTCCTCCTGCTCCACACACCTCAAGCCTCTAAACACACTAGTCCTGGACTTTCTCCAGCTGCTGGCTCAAGCTCTGGCTTTGTAGCCCAATGAGAAGCTTAACATTCCTGCTAACAAAAATAAATAAGAAATAGTATCTGTGTGCTCCAAGTGGCCTCTGAGAAGCACCTTGACACAGCATTGTTTACCACTGAGGAATGGGATAACCACCAGAAAAACACTGTATATCTGGACCCTTGGGAACACCACCTGGTGCTCTGGGATTGTCTGGAGCTGCTTATCACAGAGAAGAGGAACAGCCTTGTGGGGGGTAGGGTTGGGGGTGGATTTATGAGGCTGTTCCAGGTACATCTCACAGGGCCAGGCCCACTCCCTTATGTATCAGAGGGAGACATGGATAAGATCCATTTTACCTACGCTCCCTTATATACCAACAGGATAGATATTAGCCACAGGTGAAAACAAAGACCCGGCTCTTCTCCCTCCTGCAACTAAAGGCACAGATGGAAGAACTACTCCCAAAGTAGTATCTGACAAACCACACTGAGAAACAACCTCAGAACTACTGTTATGTTCAATTAGTACTCAATACTCAGGAGCTCACACCATCAGGCTGTCAGGACTGTCTCCCTTGCATTTGTCTTTTCAGGACCCCTCAGGGTGATGGTTGGCAAGCTATGAATACCACTGACACCTTTAACTCCTATGCTTTCTTCAGAGATGCTGCCCAGGAAGAATCTATTTCAGTGACCCCACCCCCACCAGCTAATGACAAAATTCAACTTTTTGAGTTTCTGCCATTTCCTTTTTACTAGTATCTCCTTCCATACCAATCTTTTCCCAATGTCTCCTTTAAGGGCCAAACCTGCTTATGCCCTTACAAGGCTGGCTGGCATTATTCCATTTGCCTGTTCACATCCTTGTTGCAAGGAAAAGCAAGCAGGTAATCAGAAACATGCCCATCTGGGACTGTTCTTGACAGAGTCTGAGCCAGTTAAGACAGTGGGGTTTGTGCTGTTAGCCTGGGGTCTCAGCTTTCTGGAAGGGGAAACACAAGTCTGTGGGGGGACTCCTTCCTTTGGAGGATTTTTTAAAAGCTGTGCTGCTGCGTCATCTACATTACTCCTGCCTGGCTGTAGATATCCTGCTAGCTCTCTGTCTCTGTGTCAAAGCTGTATTCTTATCACTGTACAGGCTGAGGAAGAATGCACCCATATTAGAGCTGTCCCTGCCCCAAACTTTGCTCTTTTGCTCCCCTATGTCCACCCTTCCTTCAAGCTAAGGCTATACTTTTAAATTAACTCATGTCTTAAATAATAATAATAAAAAAAATTCCTTTAAGCCATCCACATCTAGGTCAGGAGAATGGCTCAATGGATAAAAGCACCTGCCACCAAACCTTGTGACCCAAGTTCAATTTCCAAGACCCACAAGGTGGAAGGAGAGAACTGATTCATACAGTTGTCCTCTGATCTCCACACATGTGCCTTGATATGCACATGCATGAACACACACAAATGCACACACGCAATAAAGGAACAAATTGACTTCAAGAAAGCATTAGATTGAGTTTTTCTGGAGATACAGAGATGGTCAGATATGGGTAAATCGGTGAATGTTATAAATTACATAAATGGGCTCAAGAACAGAGTTCACCTAGTGTCTCAATGGATAAAGAAAAGACATCTGACAATATCCAACATCCCTTCATGATAGCAGTCCTGAAGAAACTCAGAGTAGAAAGAACATAGTTCAGCATAATAAAGAAAAGATATGACAAACTTACAGACAACATTATGTAAAACAAGGGGCTCAGGCATGTCTACTGAAATCAGGAACAAGAAAAGAATCTTCAGCTTCTTTATTCTCATTCAGTGTAGTGTTAGCTGGAGCAGTACAACAAATAAAGGGGACACAAATAAAAAAGAAGTCAAAACAACACTATTTGTAGATGTGTTAGGGTTCCATATATGAGATCCTAAAGGCTCCACCAGAAAACCCTTAGAACTGACAGACACACTCAGCAAAGTGGCAGGGTACAAAACCATCAGCCTTCTGAGGTACCACTGACAAACTGAAAAGGGAAATAATGTAATTCACAAGTTAAAAAATAGCTTGGGGCTGAAGAGATGGCTAAATGGTTAAGAGCACTTCTGGCTGCCCTTCCAGAGGACCCAGGTTCAATTCTCAGCACCCACATGGAAGCTCACAATTGTCTGACACCTGTACACCAAAGGACACAAAAAATAAATTATTTAAAAATATACATTATATATTATATGCTATATACTATATTATAATAAATTATATAAGTATAAATTATAAATACAAATTATAACAAATTATGTTTTATTATGCTATATTAGTATAATTATATATTATATAATAATTTATTACATATTATGTAATTTATATAACATAATAGCAGATTATAAATAGCTATATACTATATATAGCTATTTTTATATATATAGCTATATTTATAAATTTATT